>JAKUAH010000237.1:0-242080 GCA_030562945.1 Wickerhamomyces jianshihensis
GCTGATAATTGTGCAGGGGTTTGAATAAAGAAAGTGAAAACAGTGACAAGAGACCATAAGACATCACCACCAAAGAAGACTAAGTGAAGTGGAAGTCTAGGGAACATCCACATGTAAACGATTTGAAAGATAACAGAACCTGCGTTATACAATGCAATAGCATTAGAATACTCATTACCATACATTTTCAAATCTTCTTTCATACCAGACACATAGGCATTAGCAACATTACTCTGATCCAAGTTCTTAGACCAATAAGAAATAATGGCAAAGGTAACCATTAGCAAATCCAACTTTGTGATAAGTTTTCTTTCAGCAGCAGAAGTTCCTTTATCGAACCATCTCCACCAGTTTTGATTCTCTCTGATTGATTTAGGATAACGGTATTCATATTCATCAAAAAATTTCAACCATTTATTAGGACGATGTGCTTCATCCCTAAACTCATAATTATATGGGGTCACGTCAAGTGCCTCAAAGTATTGCTGAGTCTCATCAATAGAGGATTCATCATCGGTATCGGGTTCATCAATAACTTCTCTATAATGTGGGATGAACTTCCAGTGCCATGCAGAAGGATCCTGAAAACCCATATTGGAATGTAATTATAGAGGGTATCAGTTGTCAAAGTTTGCGAACTATATGCTCTTTATATGATCAGATTACGAGCATCCATAGTTTCCATTCCAATCATCACGAATTGCAATATTAGAATCTGTATTGTGCATCTCCGATACCTTTGCCAAACTTAGAAAGGTTCTCGTGCCCTGATAACGTATCAAATTTGCAATGGCGTACTGAAGGTTCGGATCTGTGAGCCACCACACAACCAACATTTAACACCTAACCGAAAGCTTGAGAGCACTCTTATCGAGTCCGTGACTAGAAAACTTCCAATGGAAGACCACAAAGATTTAATTAATTATCTCGTTAAGCTAGCATATGCTCTAGCATTCTCTGGAAGTTGCAAGACATCTATTGATTTTTTGTGTGCGATGTATTGTGAAGCTCTTCTAGTTGTCTGTAGGCCCTATAATCCACAGAAACCGCCACTATTGAATTATTGAGGCGGCCCGCGGAATATGCGCCATAGCATAACCATAACAAAAGTCCCCAGATGATTTTTTGATTTAGATCTCAATATGGGGATAAACAAACACATAAAAACCACGATTGAATGGATAAAGGGTCTATTGTGCTGTACAAGTTCTTTTGTGTTTTTCTTATTTTTCTGTTTTCCCTTAGCCAAGGAAAAGCCAAGCGCTTTTTCTCACAAAATGGATATTTCTTGATCGGTCAACCAAATCATCTGCCTAGTTTCCCATCCGAGGTGTGGACTTTTAGCGATGCTTCAGCTGAGTCCAATTCTTAGCTTTGCCTGAGAGGGGTTAGTAGTGGTAGTAGTAATGGTGGCGTTGGCGGTGGAAATTATAACAAATAATAATATTCTTTACAGCTACGTATTTAGGAAACATCGGCATTTAGTTGTACCATAGAGAATATAGAGGACATCCATTATTTAGTCTTTCTTTTGAATACTATAGTGAAGAAGGAGTAAATATAGTAATCGTGTACTTATATCTCAAAGTTCAAATCATCGTTCTTATCAAAGAATCGTTCCCAATCAAAAACAATATCTTCATCTTCGGTTTTGACACTATTACCACTGCTAGTGTCAGTATTAGAGAACTCTTGGATAGTTTGAGGAGGTCCAACTTGATTCAATGTATTAATATTGAAATCTCTTGTGGAATTCAATGTAGATGCAGAGATACCCAGAGGACGTTCATTATTGGAGTAAATTTGGTTAAAATCACTTGGATCTATTTTCTTTGATGGAATCATTGCAGCAGGTAAAAAGTCTCCAAATATCTTCAAATCAAACTCATCAAATGCTACCCCGTTAGATTCTGGAAGGGTTGTAGCATTGGTTTGGGGTAAGGTTGAAGCAGTTGGTGGATCATTAATAGAATCAACAGTGTGCGTAGCAGGAAAGCTGATCAGTGAGTTATTGTTTGGTGTAGTGAATGAATTTAGTGGAAAAGATGACTGCAAGCTGGAGCTTGCCTGGACAGGAGACTCAGACTGTCTCATCTGGGCTTGTATCAAAGCTTGTTGTTCGGGAGTTGGCCTCAACTTTGGAGAGATCAGAGGATTTGAGACATCAGCTTTAGTCTTATCTAGTGCTTCAATTTTAATACTTGTTCTATCATAGTTTTCGAACATATTATTCAACAAATTGTAGATTCTTTCAGCACTCACAGATCTTTGTTTCAAAGTAAGCAGGATTGACTTACCTTTTTCGATAGCCTTGTTAATTTCTTCATTTTCTTGGTTAATTTCCAAAAAGAAATAAATAAGACAAGCGACAGAGAAGAAAATAGTGTAGATTGAAAACCAATATGAACCGTTTAACAATTTTTGGTAGATCATGTCACCACCCAGATCAATGATCTTTTTCGAAATTTCAAAGCATTTCATTCCATTCTCAAAATGAAAGCTTTGTAATGCTGTTGGATTTTGAGGAGATTCCTGTTTTGCAATCTTCACATAATGTATGAATGGCCTATAAAGCATAATTTGCACATGCAGGTAGTCCAAATACAGAAGTTTGTTAGCTTTTAAATATTCTGGAGAACATTTTGCATCAGGTCTCAATTGGGCAGGTAATTCATAAAGCCAAATTTTCAGCTCGTTTTCCAAATTTTTGATTATATCCGGAGAGATGGTGAATAATGGATCTGACGACTTATATAGCTGCTTAACAATATGGTTCAAAATCAAAACGAGTTTAGTATGCGAATTGTTGATTCCACATGAGCTCAATTTTCCCTGTTGCTGTGGGTGTATTACTTCATATTCTATATTCTGATCATCAACGTCCAATGGAAACTCTGCATTAATATAAGCCTCATCAATTAGATTCGGCAGACCTAACATTGAATTGACATAAATTTCCATCTTGAAAATAGTCCAAAATAGCCTTTTCTTGCACTCAGCTTTGATATAATTACATGGAGTTTCCAATTTTCTATGGAGTCCTTGTCTTAAAGCAGATCTCAATGCAATACCAATATAAGAATAACAGGTGGATAATCTGGCAGAACATTGGAGAAACAAGGTCAGCATAAAAATAGTCTGAATCGACTCAAGATCTGTTGAATTAGTTATATCAATTAACTTTCTAGCAGCAATGAAATATTTATAACCCTCATCTTGTAGATATTGATTGTCAATGGCATTATGGCCTTTCGAAAACAGAGCACCCACAGCGATAACTGAATATATCAGGGGTAACATCTTATTCTGATGATTTGAATAGTTGTTTGGATTCACCTCATATAAGCTATTGAAATCTCTCAAGAATGAAGGACGATGGTAAAACCTGAACAAGACACAAGCATCATTCCAAGTCCTATAAATCAGCTTCAAAGCTATATCTCTTGGAGGAAGAATGATCTTAATTTCGATAGGATCAATTGATCTACTATTCAGCTTTGGGTGAGATCCACCTATTGCTTTATATTCTTTTAAGATTGTTTTCAAATCTACCACACCATTGTGGCGATGGTTCTCAAATATTTGAAGGAAAAGTTCACTATTGAAATTTGGATCATCTGTGTTAATCTCAGGAAAAATTGCACTGATCAATTGCTCACTAACAGATTCCTTAGAAGTAGACGCCGAGGATGAGGGTACAGCTACTGGAATTACAGCTTCTGTATCCCTTTTAACCTTCTTGTTAGGCCCCGCAGGTGATCTAACATGGTTGTAGACACATTCATATGAATAAACCGTACAATGTATACACGGTTGTTTACCATCACATTTGACTTTCCTTCTGCGACAGTTGTCGCACGCTCTAGACACTCTTATCCTCTTGTTTGTGTTGGGTGCTTTAGCCTGGTTCTTGAGCAGAGGTGGAACATATGTGCTATCTTTAGAGAAAATTTTTGGGGGCATTTTGTTGTTCTTACAAGCCTAGCCGCAGAGTGCACTAATGAACTATCAAAGTCAATTTAACAGAGTGGGTTGACTTTTCCTTCCATACGCTC
Source organism: Wickerhamomyces jianshihensis (assembly GCA_030562945.1). NCBI lineage: Eukaryota > Fungi > Ascomycota > Saccharomycetes > Phaffomycetales > Wickerhamomycetaceae > Wickerhamomyces > Wickerhamomyces jianshihensis. The sequence goes on from JAKUAH010000237.1 coordinate 4,056, forward strand.
TCTTAAAAAGAATTGAGAGAGCAAAAAAACAGACATCATCCGGAAATAGTTCGCGAAGTACATATTCGGGCCGTTAAATGAATTATTTCACCACCTGCAAGAGTTCCGTGTTCTCCAAGGCATTTGGTGCCTCTTTGACGGGCAGCAAGCAAAATGATAATCTCATGTGCTTTACTTCCTTCTTTTATTCAGTTCCAAAGAATCAGTCATAAATAATGTCATTAAATTCATTTCTATACAGCATGAAAACACATTTCATTTAGTTGATGAATGTTCCTTGGTTTGATCGAATCTCTTAGCTAGTAGTTCATTTAGAGAATGGCCTGGTGCTCTCCCAACTCTCTGCTCGTATGCATAATAGCTGACAACACCAACAATAATACCAAATACTGGGTCAAGTGTTCTGAAGCAAAGAGGTCAATACCTGATATTCTACTGGGGAATAAATATCCAAAATCATAAGGATACTCACCTTGAAATTAAAAAAGGGTGTGGCTTGCTCATTGTTTGAATTAGAAGAGCTTACTGGTGTAGTGTAAATCTGATGGCTCTAAGCTATGACAATAGTAACGGTTCAGCACCGTGTTCTTTCTTTTCTATAGAACGAAAAAAAAAAACGGTCGCGAAAACATCGCTTCGTAACCTCTTGCCGAACAAAAAATACGCGTTAGAACCGTAACACAAATAAGCTGCTTCGACTCAGGAAAGGCGATCCAAATGTCACAACAAAGCATAATAAGGACATCTGACCAAGTCAAATACTCTTTAAACTCGGTTCCTTGCAGAATAAAATTCTCAGCTGTTCACAAATCTATCCCACAACATTTTCATAAACATGAAGAGAACGGTAATATAGTGACATACTTGAGAGGTAGGAAGCTACATGGTAAGAGGCTGAGATTGGGCCATCTAAAAGGGCACGTGCTTCTGAAGCAATTTGATGACATTATTGGTCTTGGGGAGCTTGAAGAATCAACTTGGTTTGAGAGAGAAGGCCACTCTGTTGAAATTGAAGAGAAAATCGATGAAATCTTGGAATTAAGTGAGGTTATACATAGTGACTAGGAACTAGAGAAAATTATAATTAAATGACACTCTATTCTCCTACTGATTTATGTCTTCAAGGACATATGTATATATATTAATATTGTAAATTTTACTTATTAACAGCTTCGAAAACTTCAGCATATGGCGCACTGAAACCAGTCCATTTTCTGAACTGAGCGACACCTTGGTTAACCAACATTTGTTCACCTGGAATAACATCCCATTGATATGATGATTTAGCCAATTCCATGATTGGAGTAATTCTTGGTTTGTAGGCAGCATCCAATAATTTTGGAGTGAAACCAACACGCTCTTGATCCGCAGAACCTTTGCCCAAGAATTTTTCCAAACTGGATTTCAATGACTCATCTAATGGCACATTAGCTGGAACACAACTGATGACCACATTGACAGCTTTAATATCAGATTCCGATTCAATAATCTTAACACCATAAGATTCTGGGAAATGATCTTGAATTGGCTGCAATTTAGAAGCAGTTCTATTGATAATGTAGATGTTGGTACAACCCAATTGATGCAAGGCATATATGGCAGCTCTCGAAGTACCACCTGCACCAACAACCAACCCATTAACTTCAGTTTGGGAGTTCTTCAGCTCCGGGAAACCATTAAATAATAAACTATCGTGAATACCAATCCAATCAGTGTTAGAACCTCTGAATTTACCATTATGCAATGGAATGATAGTATTGACAGCTCCAATTAAAGTAGCAGATTCATCCAATTCATCCAAATATTTGATAATATCTAACTTCAATGGAATTGTCACAGCAGCACCACCAAAGTCCGGGGTTTTCATCAATTCACCTACTTTAGATGCATCTTCAGTTTCGAATAAATCAAACTTGTGTGGCAATCCTAACAACTCATAACCAGTGTTATGTAAAACTGGAGACTTTGAGTGCGAGATTGGAGATCCAACAATGTACAATTTTTTTGGAGAATCCAAACCTAGTTCAAAGTACAAAGCATTTAATTGTTTGATATCAAACTCAGAAGTAATTGGAGTCAGTGATCTGTTTGTTGCTTTAGACAAATGACCTAAACTGTTTTCATTATAAGAAATTAAGTTGGTGTCACTGGTTTCTGATCTGAATGATTCCAATTCAAAGTTATCAGAGAAGCTATCAGCTTTTGAGGTCAATTTGATCAAATCAAAGCCCAAAGATTGAGCCTTTCGATAGAAGTCTTTGTATACGGGATTGGTCCATTTCTCAGAGCCTTGATACAAACCAACAACCTTGGTGTTATTCTTCTGAGAAATAAGGGCTTCCAAGAAACCCACGTCAAATTTCAAATCCAAAGTGACATAGTCAATACCAAATTTGAAGGCTGCTTTAGCCAAAATTTCATACTTTTCAGGGTCATCAAACTTAAAAGTGATGATACTTGGTAAATCAGTGAATTTTCTGATTTCAGCAATTCTTTCCTTCAGCTCCGAAATAGCGTATGGCTTGGTTAATATCAACTCGACAGCGTTGGCACCATGTGTATACTTATGTAATCTATCACCAATTTCATTGACTTGTTCGAAGTCTAACTCGAAAGCGAAAGTTCTTGATTTAGAGTTGAAAGTAGATTGGTTAATACCATTAATTTTGGTGATGAACGAGCCAAAGTTTTTTCTTAGCTGGGTGAACTCAGCATCACTGTTACAGTGGACAGAGTAAAAGTGATAGTTTGAAACCTCACCGTACCAAGCCTCTCTGTTCTTCCAAACTTTCTCGATGTCTTGAGAGTAGCTTGGTCTAGTTGGGTCTGAGTTTAGAAAGTTTAGGGTATTTTCAATGCTTCTTTCAATGTGTAGAACAATTCCACCTTCAGAAACATGTTTCTTCAAAGTTTCTCTGGCAAACTCGCTTTCCACAAGACCACCACCAGTAGAGATGATTGTTTCAGTTGGGTGAGAAGCGAGTATATCATTGAAAATTTCGATTTCACGTTTTCTGAACTCTTCCCACCCATTTTGTTTAACAAACTCCTTGACATCTTTATACCTTTCCTCAAAAACAGTATCCAAATCAATGATTTTGTAGCCTAAGGAAGATGAAGTCCACTTACTTAAAGTAGTCTTACCAGCGGCTCTCATACCAACAACGACAACACTTCTTTTAGTTAAACTAAGATTAGTTAAACTAAGGTCAGTCTTTCTGGCAGGTTCTGGTTCGTAACCATCCAAGCTAGCTTTCAATGAGGAATGTAGGACATCCCACCAACCTGGCCATGTTTTACCAGTACAGCGTCTTTCTTGGATAAGAACCGGACCGCCCTTGACCAAACCAGCTATCAAAGAGAAACTCATAGCAACTCTATGGTCATCATAAGAGTGAACACCTCTACCTTCAGGTCTTTTTAAATCATCAATTTTGATACCATTAATTTCGATACCATCATCCAGCTCACCAGCAATCACACCAAATTTGTTCAACTCATGAACCATTGCTGCAATACGGTCACATTCCTTGACACGTTGGTTTGCAATACCCAATATGGTGGTCTTGTTATTGCCATCTGATGAAGTAGCAACAGCAGCCACAACAGAAGCAGTTAAGAATGCGTCAGTCATAGGCTCCATATCAACTAGGGGTAATGGTTTAAGTTGTCCTTTTGTAGGGCCAGTCACAGTGGTTGAGCTTGCAGTTTGCTCAACTTTACAGCCCATTGGTTTCAAAACATCAACGGCAAAACGAGCATCACCTTGTAGTGAAGTGTAACCAATGTTTGGAATGGTTACAGTGGTACCAGTGATAGCAGCAAAAGCCAATGGGTAAGTGGATGAAGATGCATCAGACTCAATCACAAACTCTTTAGGAGAGACGTAATGACCAACTGGAATTTTGTAAGTATAGTTTTCACCTTTCACAACTTTGATACCGAATTGTTCCATCAAAGCAATGGTCATATCGATGTATAAGATTGAGATTGGTTTACCACCTACTAGCTTCAAAGTAATTGGAGTTTCAGCATAAGGAGCAGCCATCAATAAAGAAGAAACATATTGAGATGAGATAGTAGCAGCCAGTTCAATAACACCACCCTTTAAAGGTTTACTTTGAATTCTTAGTGGTAGAGAACCTTCGCTTTTCAAATATTCAATCTCAGAACCATTAGCCCTCAATGAATCGACTAGAGGACCAATTGGTCTCTCAGCCATTCTTTTGTTACCAGTCAAAACAATACTTGAGATATCAGCAGATGGTTTGACTAAAGTAGCAACAGAGGTTAAAAATCTGGAAGCAGTACCAGCATTACCTAAATACAATTCTTCATTCGTGGCGGTCAAATCACCACCGTTACCGTTAATGATCAAACTTTCACCATTGTCCTCCCACCTGATTTTAGCACCTTTTAGTTTAGCAATAGCATTCAACATGTGTTCAGTATCATCAGAGTGTAACAAATTGGTAATTTTACATTCACCCTCAGCTAAAGCTGCTAAAACTAAAGCACGATTGGAAATGGATTTGGAACCTGGCGGAGTGATGACGGCACTGAATTCTGGTTTGGTAACAAATGGAGAGACTAAAATTTCATCGGTTAAAACAACTCTTAGGTCTTCATCATTAACATATGAGGCACTTTTTTCGTAACATTCACCGATAGCTTTCAATAAAACGACTTTTTTCTTGCTACCATCATTTTTCTTGTCAATAGCCATCTTTTCTAACAAGAGGTCAACAGGTGTTTTCTTAGCCCCAATGATTTTTCTAAAGGCTTTATCGTCAACAGAAATTGGTAGACCATAAGCAACAAAGATTTTGGTCAATCTAGCTACAGCAACTGGGGATAAATAACCTAAATAACGTGATAGCTCAGCTTCTTTAATAGAACCAATAGCAACACATTCACCATGCAAAGCTTGTGGAGTCAAGATAGCTTCATAAGCATGGCCGATAGAATGGCCAAAATTTAACAAGTTTCGCAAACCTCCTTCCCTTTCATCAGCTGTAACAACTTCAGCTTTAACCTTGATAGATTCAGTAACCAATTTGAAAACATGTTCTTTGATTGGAGTTAAATCAGTGTTACCATCAGCATCTCTTTTTCTAATAGTTTGCAAGAATTTAATAGCATTAACTTCCAATCTTGCAAATTCTTCTTCATTCCAGATAGCTGCAGTCTTGATGACTTCAGCAATTCCATTAATGAATTCTCTTTCTGGTAAAGTACTCAAGAAGTTTAGGTCAACAAAGACATACTGTGGTTGCCAGAAAGCACCAATAAAGTTCTTTCCCAACGGTGTGTCAACTGCAGTTTTACCACCAATGGATGAGTCCACCATTGATAACAGAGTGGTTGGAACTTGAACAACTCTAACACCTCTCATAAAAGTAGCAGCAACGAACCCGATCATATCACCAATGACACCACCACCAATAGCAATGATGACAGTATCTCTAGTGCAACCTTTCTCTAAGAGGTAATCTTCGATTAGCTCTTTGGTTTTACGAGTCTTATTAGCTTCACCAGGAGAAACAACATAATTCAGAACTCTTGCTCCTTCTGGAAGCTTGCTTTCAAACTCCTTACTATAAGCAGTTAAATAGCCTTTCTTCTCAATGTTTGAATCGGTGATGATGACATAAGTTGAACTCTTCTCGTTCTCGATTAATTCAGAAACGATGTGCGACCTCAAGTCATAACCGACATGGATTGATGCCTTCCCGAGGATACTGATCTTTTCCACAGAGACACTCATATTGGGTGATTCTTAAGTGAGTTCTAGAGAACACTTGATGTTTTTGTTCAATTTGGCAAGCTCGAGTGTTTTTTCGGTGAGTCAAAAAAAAAGAACTACATTACATAAGCATAATCACGTGTTTCCAGAATATTGGTAGGTATGTGCTATTATCCTCTTGTGTGTGGATGACAGGGTCCCTTTGTTAAGAGAAAGGACCGAGAAGATAAGCTGCCTACTGTATTTTCATGATTGCTTATAAGAGTCTACGAACCAGGTGCACAACCGGCACCTTGTAGACTTTTGATCTATTTAACCACACTTTTCTGCCTGTCGCTTGTAATATCCGAAAAATTCATCTCCACATAAGACACCCAAAAGCTCCGTCTTTGAAAGTGAGTCAGACACAGCAATAATACAGCACTTCGAACGTTTATTCGAGGCTACTTTGCTTAACAAAAGGCTGCGTTTATCCGTCAACACTTGTTATATCGCTGTAATCCCACTCAGTCCACTACATTTCTTCAGTTTTTGCCCATACAAACAAGTGAACTCATGACAACAATAGAACTCGACACATACGAGCGACCTATGAAGAAATCAAAACCATCAACAACAACAAAAGAACCATATTGTATTTATAGGGGCTACTGGCGTTTTTCTCATGAAATCCTCTGTCTAATATTCCAGCATCTTGATAACAAAGATCTTATGAACTTGAGTCGCGTCAATATCTTCTTTAGATACCTCCTCAAGCCCTACATTTTTAATGAAGTTTCTGTTAGTTGGGAAATGATCATAAGCTATTTTCCAAATAAGACCGAACTGGTTTATGATCCAGAACTCATTCTGAAGAGGATCAGCCCCTATATTGAGACGATAAGGATTTCTCAACCTAACTTATCAAATGAATGGAGCTTTAGGTTTCATAGACTATTCAACAATTTTAATAATTTGAAAGAGCTCAAGGTGAATGTTTCAAGTTCTTCAAACTTTCTCAAGTATAATGAATTTATGCCAAATCTACGGAAACTAGAGCTAAAAACTTATGGTGACTCAGATACAAGCGTGTTTAACTTGAATCATCTTCGAATGTCTCCAAATATTAATAAACTAACAATCGATGGATTTTGTATCGATTTCACAGAAGAAGATCTTGTTGGATTGAAGTTCTGTATTAAAGAGCTTAATTTAATCAACTGCTCTTGGAATTATCCCTTTCAATTAGCTAATTTTGGGAACTCACAGATTGAACATATGAAACTACTTTATACGAATCAATTCATCTTAAGTGAAAGATTCAGAGAGTTTTTACATAATCCCAATTTACCAAATTTGAAGTATATGACTATTTCAAATCAAAATTCTTTAAGATTACATATCACTTATCAAATCTTCAACTTTTTACAAAATATCCCAAATTTGAAACGACTTTACTTGATAGGAAACATTTATAATGAGACCTTAAACCATTTTACGGAGGTGGATTTACAAAACAGATTAAGATACTGTTTGAATATTAATGACGTTAAAATTTTTTATTCTTCTTTTGTTCAAAACCTTTAAGAAGCAGCTGGGACTGTGACTTAGGAAATTGGGAACAACATTTTTTTTATAGAAAAGCATTTGATTTTAGGGACTAGGTGACGTATATAGCTTTCAATATCAATTATTGACTTGCATCATTTCAAAGCGTTTGCTTTTGTTTCGTAAGTCAAACTCTTGATAGAATACATCAAAAACTCACAGAATGCTTTTGATTTCTTTGAGAGGTAAATCTCTGTAAACAGGATTTACAAATTTTTGATTTCTATTGATGTCATTGCTAAGATTATCAAAATTTGAGACAGGCCCTTTATGATCAGGCAAGAAGACAATATAGATACTTATGATGAGGGACAACACGTATAGACCACTAAAATAGAATAAAACAGATGAAATGAAGGGCATGTTGAATCCACTTTTTCTTTTGAGGAACACGGCCAATGGAGGAAGGATGAAACATATAACACTCAACTTGGTTTTGCGATGATAAAAGATAAAAGTGATATTACCACAAACAAAATCATGAATAGGGTCTCTAAAGCTCTTCATAAAATGTGAATAGTAAGGTCTTCCCTCAACAGTACTGATATTGAAGTTCTCATTATTGGTTGGATAGTCAATTCCATGGATACCAAGTAGCTCGAACAAAATATTGATTCCAGTGATTGGAAGCAAAAAAAGCGTGAAAACAAGGTCTTCTAGAAAGTCAAACATTCCCAAGCAACTCACAAAGCCATGAACTGAGCTATGTTTATTGTTCCAGGTCAGTCAAAATTCTTTAAATGATTTGATCTGGATCTCTTCTAGAAGCTGAGGGTTCCTGAAGGAGTATCCGTATATGTCGGGAGCCACGACGCAAAAAAGATACCAGATGGATTATATGTTCTAATAAAGACCCGTATCGAAAACTATTGATTGTAACCGATCTCTCATCCACAAATAACGTAGAACACTCAACTGGACGTTCATTTCGTTCACATTTTATATGATAAAGCAAACATGCATACTCCACTTGATGTCACATGATAAATCTTTTGCTCTACGCACAAATTAGTCGCTTCAGAGCAAATAGGCTGTGTTCATATTTATTGGGGTAGCCATCGTGACTTCGCAACTTGCACTGACAGAACAACAACTGCAACATAACATCATGCGGCGTTCTCTCTTAAACGACATGTTTCTTGAGTTGATAACGACAAAACCGGGTAATCCTTTTCATATCCGTTATACCTACGAAAAATTCAGGAAAGAACAACACACAGTATAGGCAATCTACAACTGCCAATACCCTCAGAAGGCATCAACACATAGCGTCTGATGAGCTTCTCATTTGAGTCATTGAGGAAGAATATCAATTCCTCATCAGAACCTCATGAGCTGTGCCATATCATACATGCCTACCACACAAACCTCTACCGCCATATTAACTTGAGTGATTATCACTCTGATGAGATCCAAAACTATTTGATTCAATTAGACTATCAGATAGAGTTTTACCACGATGATAAGAATAAAGAAGTGGCGAATAAGCTTTCACATCCTATCATCGTCTCTATTGCTAAAAACTACGTGACACTCTTGTCAAAGTCGAAACTCAAATTATTTGATATCACCAACAAGTTTGTCTCTATTTTCAGCGATTCTAAGAGATCACCAACCTTGAGGAACATTTCCACTGTCATATTAAGTTTTATTTATGAGTCTTTTGGTAAAGAGATATCTTCATTCGCTGCGTTGATATTGACAACTGTTTTAAAACAATTGAAGAAGGACAAGAATGATCTGAATAACTTAGCTGCTCTGTTTAGTTCAGTCGTTAGAAATGGAGGATCAACAGAATTAAATGATTCATTAGCTTCTAAATATTATAAACTGTTAAAAAACTTGACAAATATTGAAGTTTTGACTCTACTTTATGGGTCCTTAGGTTTTGTCTCTACTTGTAAGAAGGCTGACCTGATTACTTTCAAAACATTAAATCTCACTTATTTTCAAACTGGTCTTGCGTCTCATAAAAATATCAGAGTTGAAACAGCAAAGTCGATAGCAGAAGCGTTTATCGACTTGGAGGCGACAGAGCCTGAGAAGTTCGACATCTTTGGCGAACTCTACCTTGAAAAGAATGATCCAAAACAGCAAGTTGGTGTCGTTCAATCCATCATCCACTATCTAAATCTTGCTTCTGCTAGAGACACAGACTTCATAAGTACCAATTTTATAAGAATTATCACAAATTTCATGTCTATTTTGAAACATGAAAGAGTTTTGAACTTCAGTTCCAACCCAAGAAGTAGACTTCTTGAACATTTTAAATTCTTGTCTGAGTCTCTGATTCTACTTTCTAGTGAACCAACACAGAAAACAGCACTCTCAGAATTATTCCGATTGCTGGGCAAAGAGTCTAACATTCTAGAAACCTTAGTCATCTTGCAATTCATTGGGACAATTTTAGAGAAAATATCAAGCTTATCAGAGCATGAGATTGAGATATACCACATTGCCCTTTGGAAAGCATTAGTTTCCAATGAGGAGGAAGTTAGAATTTACACAGCCAGGATTTTGAAAATATTTACATTGAAATTTCCAATGCTATTGAAGGAAGTTCTGGAGACCTCATTGAATGAATTAATAAATAATTCAAAACAAGTATTTTCATCGAAAATTTTCAATAAATCCCACGGATATTCTTTGATTTTAGCTAACTTAGTCGAACTAGCAGAACAAGACTATGTGCCAGCTCGTTTAATCGAAGACGTATGGAAATTTTCTACTGGGATTATCAACCAAAATACTGAACTAACAGATGCGCATTACCATAACCTTATTGTTAGCTGGATTTCTCTTATTGGGGTCTTTACTTACAGAGATGGAATGGTCATTCAAGAATTCAACCACCAACTTCTATCCTTTTGGACAGTACCTGATAAGCTGGATTTAAGAAGGTTGACACTATTTTCCCATTCACTGACAGTTATATTAGCTTCATTAAAGGCTTTTCCACCTTCACAAAAGTCAGCTAGACATGTTATAGATATTCTGCAGAGATTGAAGCCAAAATTGAATTATCTACGTGCTGAAAGAACTCTCAATGATGTTATCGATGTGATTGAAAACCGAGTGTATCAGATATATTTGAGATTGATCAAGTTTATTAAGACAGAACATAGTTCAATTTTGATACACGCTGTTAAAATTTTTTCTGACCTGCCAAACTATGAGGCTTCTAAAGGTGAGAAGGAGACCCAATTTTATGATTGTGATGATGGCTTCAGTAATGGTTTGACTTCAAAATTCAGGGGGTTCTCTATCGATGAATTGAACGTGAAATATGATAGTACTGTGACCCCAGATGAGAAAGAATTTTCCCTTGATGTAAACAATAGACCTTACGGCTCTATTGGTTTGAGCAAAGTCAAAAGCTGGTTAACTGAAACAACTTGGATTGATAAACTAGAGAACCTCCTCATATCACCAATAAGGAGCTCACTGTTGAATGATCCTTTTCAACTGGTGTTTGGTGATTATTCAGAAGCCAGAAAATTCTCACCACCAGTCTTGACCAGTACCATTGATTCATGTATCGAGATATTTGCTCAAGTGTTTCCATCACTGACTACAAAAGTTCAATTTTCACTGCTAGAAACATTGAGGAGTCACCTACTGTCAACTGACAATAACAAAGGGACCAAAACTGTGCTCGCTTTAAACATCTCCATACTTATTCACGGTATCTTGACTACTGCAGTTCATGGTGATTTAAAGTTTGATCAATCTGTTGGCACTGTGCTTTTGGAGACTTTGAGAAATTTATACGTATTGTATCCTTCGAAATATCTTTTGGTTTTGAACTCTGAGTCTGTCGGTATTTTGGTATCAAAGACACCTCTTGTGGAACAGATTCCTCTTTTCATTAAGAGGATTGTCGATAAGGATGATGCTGAATCTAGAAGCTTCAATGCCTTGCTTTTGAGCTACATCTATCAATATAACGCTTCTCACTTCCCTCAAATCTTGGATGTCTTACTAAAGCTTGCTTCTGATCCACACCCCCTCGTTCATGCTTGGTCATTGGATGCTTTATCTACAATAATTGATAAGTATATTGCCATTGGATCTGGTACAGCGATTGAAATTTTATCAGTTTTGGAGACAATCTACCTAGATGATAAGTATGGTTCCTATTCCACTGGAACCTTACCTAACCTGAATGTCGATAACGACTCGAATACAGTACTATCTAAAGCCTTAAGGAGTCTTGTGAACAGTCTAGGGCCAAGCGTTAGAGACTTATCTTCTCCTCATAAACAAGCTTTGTTGAATATAACTTTTGGTTTACTTTACAATTCCAAAAGCGCTGTTGTGAGATCCGAAATTCTGAAGCTTATTCAGGAATGGACTGTTTTTGATAAAGATGAATTTGAGATCAGTGAATTGGTACATATTTTGAAGTATAATATTGAGAATAGTCTTGGCCAAGCCATCGGTTCAAACTTGTCTCCTTCACTATACGAGACTGAAAATGAGCTCTTCCCAGTCACAAGCTCTGAAAAAGTTCTAGGGGTGTCCTTTGATTTACTGTCTCAACTAGTCAAGATTTCAGACTCTAAAGATTTCATTAAGGACATAGAATACTTGATTTGGATTGGCTTAGAATCTGAACCAAACTCATATCAGTTAATTAACCTGGTTACTGAATGGATTGATGCCTCTTATAATCTTAACTGGTTTATCAAGCTTCAAAGGCTCTTCAATGCCACCAAGAATGGCTTAAGCTCCAAGGTCAACGAGCACCATAAACAAGTTTTGAACAGATACACCAATAGAAAAGTGGATGTTGATGTTAAAGATGAAGAATCAAAATCAATCGCAAAAGACTCACAAGAATCGTCCAAAGATGAACCGGTGAATTGGGAATTTAAAGTTGTGATATTAAAGTTCATCAGACAGGTGTTGCATTATACTACCAGAGACACCAAATTCCATCAAAAGGTTGCTTCAAGAATATCAGAACTGATCAAGATTTCTTACTCAAGTTCAACATCCTCTGTTCTTGAATTAAGATTATTGGGAATTGAGTTGCTAGGTGATATTATTAGTATCTTTGCTGACTCAAAAGATCCAATATACCCCGAAATGCCGCTGCTCGAGCAGCAACAGGCTCAAATAACATCCGCTTTAATTCCTGCTTTCCATGTCGATAGCACGCCTCTTTTAGCGAGCCATGCAATTAAAGTGCTTGCAACATTTCTCGGATCTAATATTGTCACTGTGTCGAGATTAACTAGAGTCACCAAAATCTTGGTCAGCTCTGTGGACGACTTGAAGAATGATGAAGATGAGTTCAGAATTAATGACGTTGTAATAGCCAGTGAAATAGGAAAACGTCGTGTCAAAATCGCAATTTTGAACGCTTGGGCTGAGTTGAAAATATTGGCCAAAGATGATGAAGTCAACGAATTGATTGAAAATCAAATAGACCTTTTATTACCGCTATGGATATCATATTTAAAGGAATACGAGCTATTGAAACACAGCGGTGGTGATATTGAGCTATACCGCGACTCATGGATCAATATTATTGAAGTGATTGGTGTGATTACGGAGAATGATGGATCCCTAATTAGTGATCTATTGAAAACTGACGTCTTAGGATTTTATTATCTAATCTATTCAGACTCTATCTCTGTATTGCTAGGCTCAAAATCCACAGGTGAAGAGAAAATCAGAATTTTAAAAGTTTTAGTTAAACTCATGAAGTTCAAGGGCTTAATTGGACTAATCTTCCATGATGATATCTTCCGTGAAACTATCGAGGTTCTTGAGAGGCTAATTATTACTAGTAATGATGAAGTCAAGCTGATTCTCACTGATATCACAACCACTATATTCTTAAATTTCTTTGATAATGAAGAACTTCAAAATAATTTAAGTATCAACGTTGACAAACTGTTTGAAATTGTCAAGATAAATCTTCAACCCATTGTTCAGATTACCCCAGTTGACAGAAATGCTCATGAATTAACTGTTTCTGAAGTTCAGCTTCTGAAAAATGTTTTTGCTCGTATTATCAAAATGATTTCATTATTTCCGGATTTGATCAAATCAGATCTCTATGCCAGTGTTCTGTCAATCACAGTGGATATTTACTCATCACACCCAAGATTAATCCCTCAACTGATCTCTGTCATTAAGAATATCTTGATTCAATTGTCCAGTATCGCTGATATCAGTACCATAAATAACTTTTACCAAGAACTGAAGAGGAACTTTAAATTATCAAAAATTAACGGATTTCTAACTGTCAGTGTCCTATTAACTTCAACTCAAGACCACTTAAGGTTCAACAATGATGATGTTGAATTATTCGTGAAGATCATCACTGAAGAACTATCAGACCACTCAACTGTTCCTCTTGTTGTACAAACAATCAAATCCATTATTAAACTAGATACACCACTGTGTAAGGTGATTATAAAAGGGCTCATTCCACACCTGATTATAAAGTCAATTAATGACGAAGACCCCAGAATTTTCATTGAATTGGTTATCTTGACATCCAAGCAAAATCCTTCGATACAGCTATATGCTATTTTGGTTCCAACATTGCTGCAGTTATCACTGAACCATGACTCATTTACAGATTATTCTCGCAATAGATTAATTGCACTTGCAACTTACAATTCGAGCTATTTCAAGGCTGTCATTGATGAGACTCTAGATGATCAACAAAGACAATTGACAGAATCAATGCTTAGACAACAAGCTTCTCACACTGAACATGAAGAGGAGAGAATTAAGCTGAAGGTTTTTGACTGATAGAATCCAGGCTCGCTAATAGAATAAAATAAACTGTATTTACTGAAGTAATACAAGCATGTAAACTTTGTGGTTTTGAAGTAATAACCATTAATCACGTGCATAATCACGTGCCATGTGTGAAAAACAAATAATAAGCGATGAGAGCCCATAGAAAATTTCTAATTCACAATTTTGGAAAAGAGAATAAAATATAAAGCATACAATGAGTAAGCATTTAGCGACTGGTATTGCTGGTGTTGGAGTAACGGGTGCTATTGCCAACTTCTTTTGGGGTAAGTCTTCACCTTCTGAGACTTCCTCACCAACACAGTCATCCTCATCTGCTATCCCACCAGCTCCATCAAGGGCATCATCTGTTCCAGCAAATGGTTCTCCAAATCCAGTCAACCCTGGTGAGTTCTTCAAATATGGGTTCCCAGGTCCAGTTCATGACTTGGAGTCCCGTCAAGAGTTTATCAGTGTATACAATAGACAAAAGAGAAATCCGTATTACGTTGTTGAGCATATCACCAAAGATTCGATCAAATCGAATGGAACTGTTGATAGAAAGAAATCTGTCTTCAAAGAAGATGAAATAATCCCTCAGAACTTCAGAGCACAACTGAGAGACTATTTTAGAAGTGGTTATGATAGAGGACACCAAGCGCCTGCGGCTAATGCGAAATTCAACCAAGAAGCTATGAATGAAACCTTTTACTTGACAAATATCTCGCCACAGGTAGGTGAAGGTTTCAATAGGGACTACTGGGCCCATTTAGAATTCTTTGCTAGAGATCTAACCAAGGTCTACCCATCAGTGAGAATTGTTACCGGTCCATTGTACTTACCTAAACGTGATGCTGACGGTAAATGGAGAGTTAGCTATGAGGTAATTGGTAACCCACCAAACATCGCTGTTCCTACCCATTTTTTCAAACTTTTGGTTGCAGAAAAGCCAAACAATGAATTAAGCGTTGCAGCTTTTGTTCTTCCAAATGATGTTATTGACAATAAGACGCCGTTGAAATCATTTGAAGTTCCAACTGAGGCGCTAGAAAGATCGTCAGGACTCACATTCTTACAAAATGTCCCTGTAAATTTGAAGAAATCCCTATGTAAAGAAGTGACTTGTGAGATTACTGTCAGAGAGTTCAATAATTCATTACCTAAGAAGAGCTCTGTTTTAGCTCTTCCAGCTCCAAAATAGTCAAACTATATATAAATTTTGCATACAGTTATAAAGAATTTAAACATCTATTTACATCTATCATTACTTCATAATTTTTTTGATACTTTGTAGGCTTTTCTGTCTTTCATAAAGCCCAAAGTGTTACTTTCCCAATCTGTTTTAAACTGCTGGATAGATTTCCTCTCATCTATTCCAATATTCTTGAATTTTGTGTTCATTTTTTTCGTCACATTCACCTTAATATCAGAAACTGAAAGTCCCAAATCCAATAATTCACGACAAGACCAGTCTAAAAGAGTGCCTGATCTTAGCTTAATGGCTTTGTCCATGATTGTATAAACAAGTACAACCTTAGTCTTGTCAGTAATTTTGATAGTGATTGTTTTTCTTTCATTTATTGGAACTCTGAATGGGTTGTATGTTATCTCTTTTGAGAATATTTGGTCTTTGGCGTACGGTTCATTCATATATCCCAACGATAAGAAGTTTTTGTATGAATTATAATAAATATTCCTCAATAAAAACAAGTCTTCTGGCGTTTTTGCATTTTTTGAGACAAATTTGAAAAATAGTGAACCCAATAATTCCCAAAAAGAATTTGTTAAATCAGGCTTCATAGTCTCTACAAATTTGTCAATGATTAGTAGCTGCTTCTCCACTAGCTTTGTACTGCAATTGACCATCATATCAATATATGTCAGGTAAGAAGAGTTAGCAGTGTTTCTTGGAAGAGATACTAAGAGTTCAAGTGCTTTCTGGTGCTCACCATTCTTCAAGAATCCCTTCACAACAATTTCATTATCCAGTGAACTCAAATGACCCGACCTTGCAATAATCTCCTTGATCATTGATTGAACACCATTCATATCACCATAATACATGTTGATTTTGAGAAGGTTTGTAAGCATTGGCCTGGTGGTATTCTTGGATTCATTGATTACTTTGTTAATCAGCTGAATATTTTTGGATTTGAACCCAAAATTCAAAATTTCGTCTGAGATCAAAGGGTTTGAAAAATATGAGATTGGTAATTTTTCGATGATTTCATTGGCAATGACATAGTATTTATCTGATTTTGTGAATGTTTTAATTAATAATGCGATAATTCTTGTATCATGCTTTTCAATATTATCATATGAATTACTGATATGTTTCCAATTAAGATAACAGCCATCTATGTTCTTCAAAATGGAATCTGATTGAATTAGTTTATAATAGTGTCCGATCTTAGCCCTCTGCGTAGGGAAAACAGTGTTATGTAACAAATATGCTTGAAATTTCTTCAAAATTGAAACATCTTGAACATTTTCTAACTTGCTCAAGATCTGTGTTGTTTCAAACTCATCGAATTTGTAATTAAGCTTCTTGGAAACTTTGATGATCATTGACAACTGATACTCTTCTAATATTGGATTCTTCAACATCAAACTTCTCAAAACGTTTTTGATCGTCTCTTTTTTATAGATATTTATGTCATTGGATAGCAGTACATAAGCTGCCAATAACGAATTGTTGTAGAGTAGCGAAAGATCTATCAGTAATCTTGTGTATTTCTCAGTGGATGAGCCTTGACGTAGCTTTGTCAAGCGATAGCCTAACGTCTTCCGTATCAAACTACTATTATCCTTCAGTATTCTCAGACACCGTATAAAACAGTCCTTATCAGATTTAGCCAGTTCATTCATTTCCATTATAAGGAAGCTCTGAAGTTCCCAACTTTTCATCAGTGGTTTCTCCATACTTGATAATAAATTACTGAGATGAGTTCCACTAAGATGATTCAGGGCCGTGTTTACTGGTTCATGCATATCTGTCATCTGATCTGATTTTCTATTCAGTAGGTTCTTCTTCAGCTTCAAGAGTTCTTCCATCTTCAAATTACCACCAGTCTCTGTAATACGGCTAACTAGCATATTGTTCAGTTTGGCTGTCGGCAGCGTAGTTAAAAGATCTGATCTGATGAGCTGTTCGGGGTGATAATATCTTCTCACTTGGAACCCTAAGCTTTGACACCTGAGAATTCTCATGATATTGGATGATATTGGACAACAGGAAGAAGAATGAAGTGATACCAAAGGTAGGTTTCTCTGCGTTTTCTTATGGTTTTCTACAAAATTTTGTAAAAAAAAAAACACCGCGAATTTTTTTGGCTAAATGAAATATCTATGTCAAAACTCACCTCACTTAAGCAGCTTATTGCCTGGCTAAGGACCGCAATTCAGCAGATCCAACAAAACAATACTTATTATGATAATATGGTCATAATCTTTATTCGCTTTTCGCTTGATGAATTCCTGGATCGTTTTGAGGTATCGCATTCTTTATTGATTGTTGAACCCAAAAATGTTGCATGGAGAATGAAAGGCACAAGCCTTAACTAGGATGGTGAAATCCACCACGTTATCAGAGATATACCTGATTCTATACTGTATAGCTACTACTGCAACCTCTTGTAAATAAGTCCATTTCCATTCAAAGTGGTACCGAACATCAATGAACCCCCTCTTCAGAAATCATCTTGGGCCAGTTTTACCTCCATGGTTTGATACATTACTAATATCCAAATGGTGGTGTATCTTTTTTCGTCTCTTTCCACCATTCAAACTCAAGTTGGAGTTTGACTTGTTTGATCTGTTTGAAGCCAAACTTGAAAAACTTGAGGCTCGCTGCATGGCATGACTGTTCAGGATATTGTTTGAGTGTGATGGAGAGAAGAGTTCAGAAGTTGTAAAAGAGGAGCCTCCTAAAGAAGCTGGTGTTGTGATTTGATTGTTGCCGGTGGAACTGGAAGAGGTTAAGGTTTTATTATTGTCAGATGTATTTAATGTTAATGGTTCATGTGGTCCTGATGACAAATTCTGAGAGATCTTTGTAGTGATACCCGAGTCAGACAAATCAAGTTCTGTTAGTCCTAGGTCAAGTGCATCCTGGAACCTGTCATGCAAATTATCAAACTCTTTATCGATGAAATGTGATTGAATTGAAGCTTTGGTAGGAGAGGTTGATAATGATTCACATTCAGCTTCTTTAACTGGTGGCAAGACTTGGGAAGATGCTGAATCTTGGATGAAAAACTTAGTTGGCCTTGAATCTGTAGAGGAATCAGTTAAACGAGCCAAATTATTTTCTTCTGGTATTGGTTGCACATCTAGAGTGTGCAATGGGGTGGTATTACTAGTTACATCAAAAAGGTCTAGCATCGACTTTGGTTTGATAACTGGGCTTGGTCTTGTAGAATTATTCTTTGAATTGTCTGAAAAATGAGCCGTTGAATCAAATGAATCGTTTCTGAAGGATCCACTTGAATCATAATCAAAATCATCATTCTCATCGCAACAAGTTTCGATACTGATAAACCATGGGTCCTCCAGTATATTTTTTAAAGTATATCTTGTAAGTGGATCAGGATCACATAGTCTCCATGCCACTCTCGAAGCTCCACTTGATTGGAAATCTTTCGCATATTTGAACTCAGAGCCTGGCCCATGATTTTTATCACCATTCTTGAAACTTGGGTTGGCTGATAGGTATGTAGAGTAGGCCGTTAGAAAATCTCTGTAATGTGGGTCCTGTGTAGAGGCAGATTTGAATGGAGTACCTTGATAGACCAAACAGAATAGAATCATACCAACAGCCCAAAGATCCAGCTTGAAGGGATCATATTTATCTTCACGGTTATTAGGTTGCTTTAAATTCATAACTTCTGGTGAAACATAAGGAGGAGAACCGACGAAGCTTGTAATAAACTTAATGCTACTATCACAATCATCTGGATCTTCTAAACCGTATTCAGCAACACCAAAATCTGTGATTTTGGCAACCCCATTTTCATCAATCAGAATGTTCTCAGGTTTCAAATCACGGTGCACAATACCTTTAGAATGGATATGATTGACACCATAGACGACCTGTTTAAACACACAATATTTCTCACTCAATGAATATTGTTTCCAACCGGTTCTTGTGATTAGCCCAAACAAATCACCACCTTTGCAGTATTCCAGAATGAATCCCCAACCTCTTGAAATACTTGTTGTCGTTTGAATTTTCATTAATGCCACAGTTTGAGCTATATGCTTGTTTTCACTCACTCTTTTAGCAATGATATATTCTTTTAAAGCTCTCTTGTAAAAATTATCTGGTGTTTCATGAGGTAACAGAACAAATTTCTTTAGTGCGTATGATCTCAATGTCTTCTTTTGCTGTACTAGGATCACAACTGCTGAAGCACCATCACCTAATTTTTTATCTTTGGATGAACCTTTTTCTGGAATTAAGTACTCTTCATTAAAATTGGAATTTTCTTGCTTAAATTCCTCTGGTAGCGACTGATTAGGATCCTGAATGGGTAATGGTAAGATGTTTTTTTTCTCATCATCAGAAACTGAATTTATAGAATATTGAGAAGGAGTTCTTGAGTTTATGCCATATGGATTGTAAACCATTTTTGAATCTTTGAAAGAAGCAGCTCTAGAAAGAGAAGCATTCGTAGGTTGCACGTTTGCCGTACCAGAACCTAAGATACCATGATGTGTCTGGACAGGATTACGTGGAGCTGCAATATCAGAGCCAGTTCCAATATAGGGGAAGTCAGATGATGGCTTAGAAAAAGGATTCGGAACGTGAGCTGTGCTCACCTTTTTTGGACTTGGAGAGAGAGGCACAGAGAGTACTGTTTTGTTGACTGAATGTGTTCTCTTGATAGGTGGTGCTGGAGCTGGAGAAACAACCTTTTCAAATCCACTCTTACCAACAGTGCTTGCCCGTTGCCTTGTCATTTGCTTGTCATCGGGGTGGTGAGAATGGGATCTTAGAAACTTGAAAGGGTTCCTTGACTTTTTTTTCTCTTCGTACTCTAGCAAAGAGGAAGTATCAGCTGCAACAGGCATTGTGCTTCTTTTAGGGAGGTTTTTGGTGCCTGACATTGTCTCATTTGTGTTTGATATTTTGTTTGTTTAAAGTGCTCTGTAAAAGTTAGTTAAAAAATGAACGAGAAGTGGTTTTAACCCGTGTTTTTCAACCTCCTTTTCTTTTTGGGATGCACAGTCTCCGCCTAGAGTTTTCGCCAAATGGTGCCAGCTTTACTGGGAAATTTTCTAATTCCGTGCACCTTAGGCGGGGGGAGGAGAGGGAGCAGGGCGATATATTT
This sequence comes from Wickerhamomyces jianshihensis, assembly GCA_030562945.1. Classification (NCBI taxonomy): domain Eukaryota; kingdom Fungi; phylum Ascomycota; class Saccharomycetes; order Phaffomycetales; family Wickerhamomycetaceae; genus Wickerhamomyces; species Wickerhamomyces jianshihensis. Next base: position 24,483 of record JAKUAH010000237.1, read on the forward strand.
TCCGCAAGGCCTACACTTTTAAGCGCTATACAGCACGAAATGCTTCACCTAAAGAAGCAGTGGGGTAAGAAACAGACCAATGTGTTTAGTGGAAACTACCAAAATTTACTAAAAAGAAACTCCTTCGAACAGAGATAACAATCGAAAAACTTTTTCTATTCGTAAAATGGCAAGCAGTTTTGGATGAAATAACTAATAAACGGTAAAATAAAATCATCAAGATTTCTCCGAAAGTAGGGTAATTATTTTGTTTGGTCTGCCCAAATAGTATCGCGAAAGCCGGCTCTCACACAAAATTTACTTACAATTTCTCATTGAACTGCCAGGCTCGATTCTTGCAAGCCAGTAACCAGCAATGAACAAGTTCGCTCTCTCATATGGGAAGCATTTCTTTCTAGCTAACTCCATCAATGTTGGAAAGCGCCATTCTCTCACAAGGACAATCCTGCAATCTTCATTCATACAAACCTCTTTAAAGTCAAAACTAAACCAATTTAAGCCACTGAACTCAGTCATATCACCAACCAAACCAGTTAATCAAACAAACACGACCTTGGCCATTCGTCAATTTTCAAGCTCTGGCTTGGTAAATTTCATTAGAGTATCAAATTATAAATATAAGAAGAACTATGACACTTTAAAACAGGCAACTATATTTGGTGTGATATTTATTGCCACTACTACTCTTGTGACACCATATTTATTCCAATATACCCCGCTAGGCCATTTTGCAAGATATCCCTCCCATTTGGTTTATGGTCTGATCGGGATCAACGTTGCTATATTTGGTCTTTGGAGAGTTCCTTCAATGTGGAGGATTTTGAATAGATACGCATTATTGGAGAAAGATGTTATGTATTCCAAATGGAGCGTTATCGGTTCTGCATTTTCACACCAGGAACTATGGCACTTAGGTATGAACATGTTAGCTTTATATTCCTTTGGTATATCATTGGCTTCCATGATTGGTTCTTCGAACTTCTTGACTTTATACTTGAACTCTGGTGTTTTTGCTTCCATAGTCTCAATCGCATACCCAATATTATTTAAGATTCCACTAACTGCTCCAAGTTTAGGTGCCTCAGGTGCTTTGTTTGGTGTTTTCGGTACATTTGCAACTTTACTACCACAAGCCAAGATTATGTTGTTTATCTTTCCTGTCCCTGGTGGTGCAGCTGTAGCATTCTTAGGATCAGTTATATGGAATGTTGTAGGTTGTGCCATGAGATGGGGTTCGTTTGATTATGCTGCTCATCTTGGTGGCTCAATATTTGGTGTTCTATATGGTTATTACATTTCTGAAAAAATTAAAAGACAACGCCAACAAAGATTACGTTCATTTGGATGGTGATTTAGCACTTAAGATTTATAGATTATACCAATTTTGTATATATAGATATTTTCATATATCATAAATGGTCATTTCTTTTTTATCAAACCTTCTTTGACGATATAAAACTCATTCCTTTTTTGCGTAGTTAAAGAAAGTGGATCCCAGCTATCCGTTGTTTCACCTTTACTTGGATCACTTTTCTGCGAGGATATGGAGCCCTGTAGGTCCTTTAAGCTCAAAGGTCTAGAATGTTGAGATTCTTCAGGCGTTTGGCTTAACTCAGCTGAGTGTAAATGATCGATAAACCGAACTTGATCCTTCAGGAGGATAATCAAGTCATCAATTTTTCGGTCAGTAGATACTTCCAACCCTGAAAGTTGCAGTAGTCTACGAACTGTCTGACTGTCTATTGAAGCTGATCTGTCGACTGAGTCTGGTGTGCTCTTTAGAAACTCTCTAACGTCCCAAGTGGGCGTTGAAAGCAGTTGGTCTATCTCTTTCTTCGAGATTGGTTTACCCACTTTGTTCCTCGAAATTCTTGTTGTTGAGAAAAATCGTGTCAGAATGCTATTAGCTCTAACTCCCATCATTTCTTACACGCCAAAACCTTTCAAACTGTAGTTCATTTGCCAAAAAGTATAAAAATTAGGAGCCTTGATTAACCGCGAAAATTGCTTGTTTCGTGGATTATTTTTCTTTTCTGGCAGCTCATCGCTTAAAAAAATTTTATCCAGTTGAAAATTATCAAAGCCAGTAATTAGATTCACTTTAAACTGTATTGAACGTTAAAAAGATGAGACCAAAGAAGAAAAATACAAGAGGTAACGCTAAGAATTTTATCACAAGAACTCAAGCGATCAAGAAATTACAAGTTTCTCTTGCTGATTTCCGTCGTTTATGTATCTTCAAAGGTATTTACCCTAGAGAACCAAGAAATAAGAAGAAGGCAAACAAAGGCTCTACCGCTCCAGTTACTTTCTACTACTTTAAGGATATTCAGTATTTACTACATGAACCTATCTTAAACAAATTCAGAGAACATAAAACCTTCTCTAAGAAGCTGAATAAGGCTCTAGGAAGAGGTGAACTCACAGATGCTCAAAGATTGGAATCTAATAGACCTAAATACAAACTAGATAGCGTGATCAAGGAACGTTACCCAACTTTCAGCGATGCTCTAAGAGATATTGATGATGCTCTAAATATGTTGTTCTTATTCTCCACCATGCCAGCTACTGATAAAGTTAGTGCTAGAATCACTAAAGATGCCTCTAACATCTGTAACCAATGGTTAGCTTATGTTGCCAAAGAGCGTGCTATAAGAAAAGTGTTTGTCTCTATCAAAGGTGTGTACTATGAAGCCAATGTGAAAGGTGTTGAAGTTAGATGGTTGGTTCCATTCAAATTCCCACAAAATATCCCAACTGATATTGATTTTAGAATTATGTTGACATTCTTGGAATTCTACTCAACTCTATTGCATTTTGTCTTATATAAATTATACACTGACTCAGGTTTGGTCTATCCACCAAAGTTAGATATCAAAAAGTACAAAGGTGTCGGTGGTTTGAGTGCTTATATCATAGAGAGTGAGAAATCCGATAGTTTATTACCTGAGGTTCAATTCAGTAAAGAAGTTGAAGGTACTGAAATTTCCCAAAAATCTCTAGATGCCGCCCTGAAAGCTGATTCTAAAACCAAAGATGATGTTGAAGCCGATGCTGATGAAGCTGAACCAAAAAATGTTGAAGATATCGAATTGGATGAGTTTAAAGACAATAATAAGAATGCTGGTGATTTGTTACTACAACCATCCAAATTCCAATCTGACATTTCAACTTTATTCTCTAATTTTGTTTTCTTTATCGGTCGTGAAGTTCCTCTAGATGTTCTGGAGTTCTTGATCTTATCAAGTGGTGGTAAAGTTATCAGTGAGTTGACATTAGATGAGCTGAAATTGAATGGTGAAGATTTGAATGACTTGAACTTAGATAATGTTACTCATCAGATTGTCGATAGACCAAAGGTCAGCTCAAAAGTAGCAGGTAGAACCTATTTACAACCACAATGGGTGTTTGACTCTATAAATAAAGCCACTTTATTGCCAATCAACAAATACCTACCTGGTGAAACTTTGCCTCCACATTTGAGTCCATGGGGTGATGCTGGTGGATATGATCCAGATGAGAAATTGGAAGAAGTTGATGAGGATGAAGAATCTGAAGAGGAAGAGAAAGACGTTGATGAAGAGGATGTTGAAGACATCGAAGATGAAGAAGAAGATGATGATGAAGAATTGAAAACACAGAAAGAATTGGAATTGGAAGTTCAGGGTGTAAACTTCAGTGAAGCTCCAAAAGAAGAAGTCAAGGAAACCAAGAAGAAGAGAAAACAACCTCCTAAGTCTGAAGAAGAAGAAGAAAAAGAATTAAAATTGTCCATGATGTCTAACAAACAGCGTAAATTATACAAGAAGATGAAATACTCTAATGAACAAAAAGAAACTAGACAAGATGAGTTACGTTCAAAGAGAAGAAAAATCGAGAAAACTAAAGCCAAATTAGGAAAACTAAACGGAAAGAAATGAGATCTCAGCCAATGATGGAGTCTGTACAATAGAATGATAGCCATATAAATCAAAATTATTTTCATTTGTAGTTCAAAACTATTTAGTCAACCCAATTCTCGAGTCCATTGAATTTCTATCTGGTATTTCCAATTCTATCAAGCCAGTCAAATCAGTCTTTAAATTAAGTAGCTCTTGCCCAGATCTATTCAAATGATCAACTGCACTAACTTTTTCGACATTGATATATGCTTTGACAAGGAAAAGCTGTGGATCAAGACTCTTCAATTCGCCAACGCCATTATTATCAAGTCCAACGTGTACTTGAAAAACTTCAATGACGATATTCCCGGAGAAAAATCTATCTCCTTTCGTAACATATGCTGTTTCCAAATTATATCCAAGTGCATCCATCACACTGTCAATCGTCTGAGTCTTGGATAGATTGATGTAAGATTCTAATATCGCCTGTACACTAATTTTGCGCTTTCCTGACGATGGTATATCAGCTGCATGTATAATCCAATCTCTGTAATCTTTCAGCTGATTTTTGGGCGAGTAAGACGTCTTAAGTTGTAGTCTGTGTTGCTCATATTGTGTAGTTTTACTATTAGGCTCGAATTTGATGATTGTTGATGGTTGAGCTAATACCGTCAATGTCTCGTAATGAACAGGCGAAGATCCTGTATAAGTGGACAATGAATCAATCAAAAGCTTGTGTTGTTGGAGAGAGGTGGTTCCAAATAATGATAGCTGCTGTACCATTGGAATATTGAGTAGTTTAAACAATTATCACTCATTTTAGAGAGAAAACTAGTAAATTTTCTGTTAGCTTTACTTTACAAACTGAGCACACAACATTATGTAATCAATAAGAATATACAGATTTAGTCGAGTTTGACTTCTTCCTTCTCGTTTCCTTCTAATTGGACGTCCTCAGTGAATGCAACGACAATGTAGCCGATCAGGACGAAGTTTGCAGCAAATGCAGCTAACCCTCCCGAAATTATAGCATTATGATCTGTTTCAGTTGTTAGTGTTGGACAACTGGAAAGTGTGTATGTGGAGATAACTTACCAAACAGGTATTGTGCTAGAAAGAATGTGACTAGGGGAAGAATTACCATTGCACCAGTGAAGAATACTAGTTTTCTAACAACAGAACTTGATATTTCATGGTTAGCTCTTAAGTTAATGGATTAGTTGATGCTACAATGATACTTACATTGGGATGTCAACAGCCATTTTGTACAGAAAAAATCACAAGATAGTAAGTTCAGTTTGTGTATATCTGGGGGGTCTTTGCTGTTTTTATAAAAAGTTTCTTGCTTTTTATAGATCCCTATGATACTTTTAAATCAAGTTTTCTCTTATTTCGATGGTTGAAGGAGAAGCTTACGTTTAAAATTTCAATTAGAATTTGATCAAACGTGAAAATGTGGGAGTCTAATGAGAATAAATCATTCAATAGAATAGCTTTAAATTGTAGTTATTTAATAAAATCTCAGTGTTTTATTTCAACAACTGAGCCAATCAGCCAATTCCCAGTACATTCATTATAGTGTTGCTCGTTTAGGACACTCATCGCTTATAAACGCGATTCGCAAAAAATACAAACATAACCAACTATAAACCCAAAGCATCTTTCCAAAATACCATGACTTCCCTGAATCCACGCACTACTCATCTGGAATTTGGTGGAAATTTTGGTGTCATTGCTATCTCGCTTGGTCTTCCAGCATTGCTTATCGTTATCCACCAACTTGCTAATGAACGCTACCATTTAAAAGGCATTGATCTTGATGTCGCTCAACTTTTCAATTTCCAAAAAAATTGGTATGATTATGTTTTTAATGGACAAGTGTGGACTTATTATCTATTATGGTTCTTTGGATTGGTGTTCTTTGACTTGGCGCTACCTGGAAAGTATAAATCAGGTGTTCAACTGAGAGATGGAACTAAATTACAATATAACATTAATGGTATCGCATTGAGCTCATTGCTTTGGTCAGTTTTAGGCTTTAGGTTTTGGCTTACAGATGGTAATTTACCTGAATTGGTGATCTTATATGACAATATCTTGGAGTTCACTGTTGTTGCTATCTTATTTTCGTTCTTATTGGGTTGGTTTGTCTATTTCATTTCATTCATCCCTTTGAAAGATACAAATGGTTTAGGAACTAAAGAAAGAATATTAGCTGTTGGTGGTAATTCTGGTAACTTATTATATGATTGGTTCATTGGTAGAGAGTTAAACCCTAGAATTTTCTTCTGGGATATCAAATTGTTCTGTGAATTAAGACCAGGTATGCTGCTTTGGTTATTACTGAACTTGGCTAGTGCACACCACCAGTGGTTGACTTTGGGATACGTTACTGACTCAATGATCGTTTTAAATGTTCTACAAGCAATTTATATCATTGAGGGTGTATTGAATGAGGAGGGGTGCTTAACTATGATGGATATTACTACTGATGGGTTCGGTTTCATGCTATCATTTGGTGATTTAGCCCTTGTTCCCTTCTCATACTCTTTACAAGCAAGATACTTGGCTGTGCAACCAGTGACTTTGGGTAAGGAATATTGTTTATTTATTGCCATCCTTGGTGTTGTCGGGTTCTATGTCTTTAAAGCATCAAACAATCAAAAAAACAACTTTCGTCAAGGAAAATTACCTCATTTGGAATCAATTAAAACAGAAACAAAAACCAGATTATTGGTTGATGGCTGGTGGAAGCTTTCCCAGCATATCAACTACTTTGGTGATTGGTTGTATGCCTTAACTTGGTGCCTCGCTACAGGTTTTCAAACCCCATTCACTTATTACTATGCTCTCTATTTTGGAGCCTTATTGTTACATAGACAACAGAGAGATGAATTGAAGTGCAGAGAGAAATATGGTGAAGCTTGGGAAGAATACGAATCACGTGTTCCATATAAGATCATTCCATATGTTTATTGAAAAGAATTTCCCCTGTATATAAGAAAGCGATTTATCCATTAATAACCGCCCCAGTAGAGTTTTTAGATACCGTTCTTTCAAGTAACTGTTAACATTAAATACAACACCAAACTATCAAAAGCTTCCTCATTTGTTTTTCTTATTATCAACTCTTTTCTCAAAAGAACCATAACTGATATCTAACGAAGCCAACCAAGTAATGGCTACAATAAGAATAGAAATAAGAACTAGCGAAACAATTATCGCTGACAGAAGACCTGGCGTAAAGTACTGTGGAGTTAATGGTGAAGCTGTGCTGCTCACTGATGAAGAAGATACCATTTGCTGTTTCTGTTTCTGTTTCTTCTTTCAGTTAACAGCGTTTTCCTATCAAAAGTTTGTTGTTTTTCGAGATACGTTGATGATTATATAATCACGCGAGTAAATAGCCATAAAGTGCGATGCACCTCTTGACGAGATCTTCTTTTTGGCCGGTCCATTTGCAGTTTGCACCACTAAGGTAGAAATCACTGGGCATTAGTTATTGTCATCAACAATGAGGACCTCTCATATGCTCGCTGAGATTTGTAGGATCTCCCTCACCTGTTCCCATATATACCGGTGAGCACTGAGCGGCATTCATGAACTTTATAACATTGTGATGTGTTTGTGTACCCCATACCACATATTAATATAACGTATATATTGAACCAAAAAATTGTTTTTATATATGATTAATCATAATACAGTTTTTGCGCGCGTATTGCCGGCAGAGAAAATGACAATTATTCTATCTGTTTAGAATTTGAAGAGCTTATGGGTAGCTGACTCAGACGGAATTCAACCACTTTCAAACGGCTGACAATCGTTCCTGAATTTTTTCTTTCTTAAAATGCCACGGTTTTCCACCACCAAAATAGTTATAAAAATTTGTAATCCTAAAGTGTTAATGTTCATTTCTTGAATATTTACAATAGCTCTTATCATGTCAGATCTGGTTGCAAAACCTTCTGAGATAACTGTGACAACGCTGGGAACGGATTTAATAGAAAAGGCAGATTACAACGACAATGACAATGGCTCTGATACTTCAAAAGCCCAAGTTGATGAGCCAGTTCAGTCACGAGAGCTAAATCCCTTATATGCCAAACTAACTGTTCTTGCATACTTCTTCTTTAACTTCTCGACATGGGGTTCTAATGCTTCTTTTTCAGTGTACCTTACTCATTACTTAAAAGATCCAAAGTTTCAAAATGCTACAAAGCTAGATTACGCTGCCATTGGTGGCTTACAGTACGGTGCTGGTTTATTAATTCTACCATTTGTGAGTGATATTGTGATAGCTAAACTTGGTGAACGTGGGCTTATTCTTATTGGAATTGTTTCACAAGTTTTGGCTAACGTCTGTGCAAGTTATAGTAGTTCTTTATGGCAGCTTTATATTACACAGGGACTTCTCCAAAGTTTTGGAATTTCCTTCATTGTCATCCCAGGATATTCATTAATACCTAAATGGTTCAAAAATGGTAACAAGACTTTTGCTCAAGGCTTAACTAATTGTGGAACGTCCCTTGGTGGCCTTTTCTTCTGTTTGTTTAACGAAAAACTTATTGACACAAGAAGCATCTCATTCACTTTAAAAATACAAGCCATTATTTGTGTATCTCTTAATGTCATAGGACTTTCATTAGTTAGAATTCCGCCTAAATCAGTTTCAACACCAACAAAAACCACAAACAACCATGATACATCCATTATCACACAAGCCAGAGAATTATGCCGTAACCTTGCCTTCTGGATTCAGCTTACTTGGGGTATATTTAACATGATTGCTTTTCTAATTATGCTATACGTGCTTTCAGATTTTACTGTCTCTTTAGGTTTTTCATCCCATCAGGGCTCTATTGTTGCATCGATGGTGTCAGTTGGAGCGATTTTTGGAAGACCATTAACTGGTCTTTTTTCTGACAGATTTGGGTCAATAAATGTGACCCTCATAACCCAATTAGCAGTTGTGGTTTTGATTTTTGCCATGTGGATTCCAGCAAAAACAATTCCAGTTTTAATAGTGTTCGCATTGTTGATGGGAAGCGTAATGGGTACGTTGTTCACCAGTATGAGCTCTATCACTGTTGAAGTTCTTCAAGCTGATCTGTCTCTATTGGTCAATGCCATCAATATCTTTCTGTTTGTATTAGCTATTGGTTCAACTGTCGCTCCCATCTTAGCTTTAGCATTGAAACATGGCTCTAATTACAGAAATGCTATAATTTTCACAGGATTTATGAATGTTGGTTCCGTTATATCACTAATACTCTTAAGAATAGTTATAATTAAGAGAAAGCACAAGACAAATGAAAATATCAGAAGCCTGTACAAATTATCACTTCTATAATAATAAATAGTTTAGGGTACAATCCGTACACCAGGAACAGAAACACCCAAACACCGGATTTTTAAGAAATGTGTGTTTAGATTTAATGAAATGAGTATTATTATAAAATGTAATGTGTATGTTTTCCGAAACTTTCTGAATTTGTTCTCGCTCTTCTTTGAAGGATTTATAGATGTCCGTTAAAAGGATTTGATACTATGATAATGGTTTTAAGGTTTTAAATTCTCAATTTCTATACTCCAACCATGATTACAAATTTTCTATAGATTTTATAATCTTTATAAATTAATTTTTAACCTTATTTGTATAATCTAAGTAGTCTATCTACTGCTCTCTTATATTATCCTTGTCTTGTTAACTGTGAGACGCTAGCTATATCTATTATTTGAAGATGATTACATAATTATTACATAATCAGAATAATTTCAATAAATTTCAAGCTGAGGTTCAATTTTGTGTTTCTGGCATCTTGGCCGAGTGGTTAAGGCGAAAGACTTGAATATATTCAAGGTATCTTTTGGGATTTTCCCGCGCAGGTTCGAGTCCTGCAGATGTCGTTATTGATCTTTTTTTTTGCAATCCGGTTCACTCAATTTAATCATAAAGATTAAGCTTGTGCTGTTTTACTATGTACTTGTTGCGTACTGAATTTTTGTGCTAGTCAGATTAAGACCAATTCGATGGACACTTTGAAAAATTGTCTTTGTTTTCTGCACCTCGCGCGCGGGGTGTGTGTTTTTGTGGAGTCTCTGTCTCGGCGAATTTAGGTCTTGTTTAAGTTCGTGCCGTGGCCACTTACCAGTCCATTTGGTTAGAAGATTGTTGGGCGGAGCTAGGGAAAGTTAATGAGTTCAATAACACCTTTACCGCCTTGACCGGGGGAGTGAAAATCCTCCAGAGAGAAAGAGTGCCACTGTGAAAAGTGCGAATTTCTGTGATGGCTCATTTTTTTTTGCGAAAATTGAATACCTGAAAAAAAAACCAAAAAAAGTGTTGACAAAACGTTCGGTTTAAGCCAACAATTCAAAGTGGAAAGCTTGGTTTAAGAATAGTAGGACGTATCTCCAATAATAATACAAAGGTCTCAGAACGTTTCGGACACAATTAATCATATTATCTGTCTTTAAAGCGCTTGTTTCACACCATTTTAATTTTCAAAGGAACAGTTTTCAACCCTGTTACACCTTTATCTGACCAGAAGAATGTCATCCAGACAAAATATATCCAACCTATCCAGTGCCTTAAAATCAGTGCATATCACGCAGGACCAGAGAGGAGGACATCCACTTCAGCAGCAACAAATTCCAAACCACCACAGTCAAACAGCAAACCTTTCAAATACAAATTCAACTTTACACAATGACTTAATAAATCAACAAAATCTTTCGTCTGCTACGGAATCAAGGATTAGTCATTTCTTCAAGAATCAACCTTTAGAAGGATTCACTTTATTTTCTCATAGATCTGCTCCAAATGGTTTCAAAGTTGCAATTGTCTTGAGTGAATTGAACCTAGACTATCACACTATTTTTTTGGACTTCAATAAAGGAGAACAAAGGGCACCTGAATTTGTTCAAATAAATCCAAATGCAAGAGTACCAGCTCTTATTGACCATAATAACGAAAACCTGGCCATCTGGGAAAGTGGGTCTATAATATTATACTTGGTCCAGAAATTCTCTAAAGACTTTGGTGAGTGTCCCTTGTGGTCTGACAATCTCCCAGAACAATCCCAGATCACAAGTTGGGTATTCTTCCAAACGTCAGGTCATGCTCCTATGATCGGACAGGCTCTCCACTTTAGATATTTCCACTCTCAAGCGGTCCAAAGTGCTGTTGATAGATACACAGATGAAGTAAGAAGGGTCTATGGTGTTGTTGAAATGGCATTAGCTGAAAGAAGAGAAGCCTTAATTATGGAGTTGGATGTTGAAAATGCAGCAGCTTATTCTGCTGGAACAACCCCACTATCACAATCTAGATTCTTCGACTACCCAGTGTGGTTAGTAAGTGAGAGAATCACTATTGCGGATTTGGCCTTTGTTCCATGGAATAACGTTGTTGACAGAATCGGTATCGATTTAAAAGTTGAGTTCCCAGAAGTGTACAAATGGACTAAGCAGATGATGAGAAGACCTGCTGTTGTGCGTGCTTTAAGAGGAGATCAATAAATTATGTTTTATAATGACAACTCCCGGTGTAGTGAACTTGTAATAGACTATTTGTTTTGGTTAGAAGCGATGTTTTTTGAAAAGGTGTCAAAAGAAAAAAAAAAAATGGGTCGAGGTAAAAAAAAATCTCATCTCATTACTTTAATTTTAGAACTCAGCGCCAAATGACAAACGAGCAACCGAACATCAAGAGAGGGAATATAACTCGAGGTATTTCGAGGACTACAATCACTCATAAACATCCACTTAACGTAAAACCTTCTGGTAATGCGCTGATCTACAATGACCAAAATCTAGCCAACAGAAAAGCTCAATTATTGGGTGCATTCTCTAAGTTTAACGACGAGTTAATATTAGATGTGTTAAGTTTCATTGATGATGCACAAGATTTACTACATTTCAGTCAAACTTCTAGAATATTTTATGCATTTGTTTATGATGAAGAGTTGTGGAGAAAATTATACATTAAGAAAGTTTTGGAAGAAGAAGCTACTAAAGGTGAAGAGGCCCCTCAATATCCTTTAAATATTAAACACTGGAAAGGTTCATGGAGAAGAACTGTGCTGAACATCCCAAGAAATAAAGAAGCAAATATCCAACTGACTGATAACTTGCTTTGTTCTGATGTGCTATTCAGACCATACCAATGTTCACAAGTTGACTATAAAGAACTGTTTAAAGACTTGTACGAAGAAGAATACCAAAGCTGGAAATTAGAAAAGACCTTAAACTCCAAATTTGGTATTGAAAGATTCTCCCAGCAAGATATGACTAAGACACTATTCAATGATCAATATTACAACAAACCATTTATCTTAACAGATTCTATTTGGCCCAAGTGGGACATGAAAACCCTGAACACAAGATATTCCGATATTAAGTTTAGACAGGAATCGGTAAAGTGGCCTCTTGACCTATACGCTCAATATTTTGAAGAGAACCAAGATGAATCACCACTATATCTATTTGACTGTCAAAGTATTGCCATGAAACAATTGGTCAGAGAATATTCAGTTCCTGAAATTTTTCAAGAAGATGTATTCACAGCTTTTAATCCATCATCTCATAACTCTATACCGCAAAATATCAAAACTTGTCGTCCTGATTATAGATGGATCATAGTGGGACCGGCAAGAAGTGGCTCAACATTCCATAAAGATCCAAATAATACATCTGCATGGAATGCTACCTTAACAGGATCCAAGCTCTGGGTGATGCTTCCACAGGGTGTCAAACCGCCAGGTGTTGGTACGGATGAATCAGAAAGTGAAGTCACCTCACCTGTCGGTATTGCGGAGTGGGTAATTTCTGGTTTTTATAATGATAGTGTCAAGTTGGCATTGGAGGGAAAATGTAAGATAGGAATCACATTTCCTGGTGAGTGTCTCTATGTCCCTAGTGGCTGGTGGCATACTGTGATCAACTTGGAGGATTGTGTTGCCTTGACACAGAATTTCATTCCTGCAGTTGATCTTCCAAAAGTGTTCAACTTTTTGAAGAACAAAAATGATCAAATTAGCGGATTCCACGTTGATGATTTCACCAACAATTTGAAGAGTTTCAATCAAGGAAATGACTTGGATAATACAAATGGTGATGTTTTTGAACATTTTTTGAAGCAAGTACAACGAGCTGATCATGTCAATAATGAAGATGTTGGTGAATATAAGAACTATCCAAGATTACCTGTTTTTGAGTTTTTTGTGGAATGCTTAAAGAAGGATCCAAGATTTAAAGATCTTGTTAGTGATGCTTTGGCCAAGCTTGAAGATATTGAAATTGAAACTGCTCAAAAAAAAGAAAGAAACATCGTCCAAAGCAAGAAATGGGAAAATTTAGTGAATCAAGTTGAACAGGAATCTAATGCATTCTCATTTGATTTTGATGAAAGTGATGAAGAATGATGAAAGAGAAAATTTGCATTATAAAGTATATAAAAATCAACTTATATTTCATTAACCAAGGAAGTTACTTTCTCGTAATCAATCAGTGAATTTGCCTCCGGCTTGAGATTAACATTTAGAAATTCTAAAACATGAGGTATCACAAGCTCTTTAACTCCATCACCCCAAATCAAATCTAGATGTTCATGAGCTGGAATTCCAACACTTTTGATATCACTTTCAGGTATTAGTTTCAGCATTTGCTCTATATCAACTAATGAATCAACTTTTCCATAAATTATTCTAATAGGAACTTGTATATTTGTCTTTGTTGGGAAATTTAAAGGTTGAAATGCTCTTGATACAAGACTTGTGATAGAAACAACCTCATCATACATCTGAAATTTGGAATTTCTAATGATTTGGAACCAATGAACAATCGACTTCACTGATGTTGGACTGTAGAGATGAGCATAGCATGATATTTTAGAATTGTAGTCGATGTTCAAACTTTTCCAATTAAATAGAATATCATTTGAAAAATCAATGACTTTAATGAACAAAGGCGGATATATAATATTTTCCCAGAATGAAGCAGATGGTAATAGCGTTCTTTTTCCAAAAATCAGAAACATAATGTTTGGTGAGGTCTTTATCAATACGTCAACCACTCTATGATGTAGTCCCTTAGGAGTCATCGCAGGTGAAATAGCAATGAATAAGTCAACTTGTTCATTCAATTTGGGATTGATTGACAAAGCTGCAAAAGCCTGGGCTGAGCCTTGACTGAATCCAATATAAGTTAATTTTTTTAATTTTGTATAGTTTAAAACATAACCGATAGAATCAGGTATATCATAGAGAGCGAACTCATCAATAGAAAAATCCCAAAATTTTGAATCGGTTGGCTTCAAATTAAGGTGCTTGGAAGAATATTTATTACCCCTGTTGTTTCCTAACCAGACATCAAACCCTAACTCATGTAATACGAATGGTAGATTTTCAAACTTATTCACTTTGCAAACCCAAATATCCGAGCACATAAGTAAACCGTGGTGTAAGTAAATGATTGGAGCATTTGATTTCAAAGGTTTGATTCTATGGAGTGTCAAAATATATCCATCTGTTGTTGTAACAACATGATTATTTATATCATACCCAAATATCCTACCGATCTCGTGGATATCTATCGCACTTCTGATCTTATTTCGTACCTGAATCCCCTCTTTTAGCTCCTTCTTTAAGGTAAAATCATCTTTGGACAGAACTAGATTATAAACCCAGTTTAAGGCATTTGTAGCGTATTGGATTAAAAATGATGGTATTGCTGCAGTGATAACAGTAATTATGAACTCGATATAGATGGCCGTAAAAGATACAATAATAATATGCCATTCATATAGTGAGAGTCTTCCGACAAATGGAATTCTTATAGCCATCTCTGGGTTTCCTTTATTAGTGGGGGGGGGGATTTATCATAAACATAGTTGTTTTATGAGGGCTCGGATGATTTTTGTGTCAGTTCCTAGCAAGCCATCTCATGTGACAAGTCACGTTACTTGAATTCAATTCACGTGACGTTAGTTCAGAATCGCAGAATTATAAAATCGGCCTTTATGATTGGCTAAAATTGCGAGTGGGCCTCCAAGAATTTCTTAATGCCTCCGAGACCAGTCCGAGTTTTTACGGGGAGAGTCATGAAAAACAAATAAGAATTAAAAAGTTCATCTTCGTTAAACTCTACGAAACATATCAATAAAACAAACAAAAATGCTAGCAAGACACGGTTTAGGTCTAATAAAAAGGGCTTCTTTGCAATCACAACTTCCAGCTTTCCTTAAAACCTCAGCTATTAGAAGTTTGAACACCATCTCTACTACTCATGAAAAACAAGAAGAAATTTTGATTGCCCAACGTAGAAACAGACCATCATCACCACATTTAACTATTTACCAACCACAACTAACATGGTACTTGTCCTCAGTCCATAGAGTTAGTGGTGTTTTACTTGCCTTTGGTTTCTATGGTGTCACTATTGCTTATGCGTTAACTTCATTATTGGGTATTCAATTTGATTCTAACACAATTGCTGATGCCTTTCACTCATTATCAACATCTGCACAAGTTGGTATTAAAGCACTTCCAGTTTCTTTGTTTTTCTTCCATTTTGCAAACGGTATTAGACATCTAGTCTGGGATACCGGTAAAGAATTAACCATCAAAGGTGTTTACAGAACTGGTTATGCCGTTTTAGCCTTCACTACATTGACTACTTTGTACTACTCCATCTTCTAAATATCATCATGAAGGAAACCACACTTTATTTATTATCTTCAGGCTCGGTTTAAGCTGGTTATAAACTAAGATTTACATATTCAACATTAATAAACCATAAGTATATCGTTTAATATTTACACGTAGTTTAAATCAATTTCTACAACATTACAATTCAAATAAATTCATAAACATTCATGATCACGTATTATAAACCCATTATTCCAATTTTGTCAGGTTCTTCAGTTGTTTTCATAAAAAAATTCAAATCTAACTCATCATTCTCATTAATCACATAATTATTTATATTGTCTTTACTTTCATTGGTTTCCACCTTTACTTTTGTAGTAAGTGAGCATAAGCATGCACCACCTTCGAAGACAGCACCACAATTACTCGAGTGTTCAAGCACATCCATATTCACGTCAATATTGTTGTGATCATTATTTATAGCAAGATCAGTAAACAAAGGCTCCCAGTTATCATTGTCGATTGTAGTCATGGTGGTAGTTCTTGACAAATTATGCGTATGCATATTAAATTCAAAAGGGTCAACGCTCATAGTTCTATTCAAAGATTGCAATGAAGGTGGAGGGCTTAGCATTAAATCCTGAGTTTGTAATGACATGGACCTCTCAAGCTTAACAGTACCAGTGTTGCTAACCGAAGAAGCACTACTTTTGCTAATTTTTGTTCTCTTCTTTGGTTTGTTACAGTCAATATCAAAACCAATAGTCTCTTGCCCTACGATTGATTCAATCACAGGTAAACCAGCCTCATTTATATGGTTCTTATCCCAAGGAATTGATGATAAGGATATTGGAGAGCGAAGGTCATCACTCTTATCTACTGATGGCTCATTCTTCTTCTTTTTCTTATACTGTCTCTTTTGACGTGGTTTACTGAAACCATTGCTCGAGACTGAAGATATGGGCTGATCCATCCCGATGTATTTTGGATCAACAGTGGGTGAAACATCACGGGAAACAATTGTTGTGTTTGAATTAGTGTTTGGTGTCGAGACGGCTGTGCTGGAAGTTGAATTTTCAACAACGGACGAAGCTATCGAATGGGATAATGGTGTTGAACTTATAGTAGGGGAGTAAACTGAAGATACAGAGCTAGATTTAGTGTTCTGAAGTGTATCAATCTCAGATTTCAGTCTCATTATAATATTTTTCAATTTCTGGTTCTCTTCTGTTGCACTTTCTAATTGGATCTTTAAAGTTGAATCAGGCAAGGAAGAGGTTAAATCTAATAAAGGAGGACGAGAGTTCAAGTCCACCATATCAGATTGAGATTTCTGCAAATTTAAACTTGTCAAATTGGTGGATAAAGACTGCATTGACGTAGTGGATGCACTTGAAGGCAAAAGCTTCTTCTTTTCAACAGTTGGCTTTCTTCCAGCTTTAGGCCTAGGAGGTAACACCCACTGTTTTGAAGTGATGATACAAGGAGTAGCACCATTTTCAGTTGAGCTTTCTCTTTTTAGTTTCAAAGGAGGGTGATTTGCGGAAGAGATGGGAGTATTGTTTATAGGTTTTGCAAGAACTTGGGCAGGCTTTGGTGCAATGAAGGGAGCAGGTGCAATCGGTGTGAGGTGACTCTTATAGCCATGTGATTGTGACTTGATTATGGGTAGAGAATGATTCATTTTGCAGTGTTTTTATGAGGCAAGGGTTTGAATCAGTCAGCTGGTCCAGACCAAGAAAAATCTTTAAATTCACAAAGAATGGGATAAGAAGTAGCTTGAAAAAAAGGGTAAATCCAAACAAAGACCTTACCCACACTTCTTTTGATCAGCAGTGATTTTTTGCAATATATCTAGCCTTCAGTTAAAATTCCATAAAATTGTGACTAGCTCCTAGTTCGAAGTTGAAAAGTGGATTGAACAAAAAGTTATGATAATTCGCTCGAGAGTGGTTCTTTTCAAAAATCAGAGAGTAAAACTAAGTTATCTATCAGCTCAGCACGACACACAAAGAGCTTTAGCAGCTTCGTAAGATTGTAAAAGAAAGTTTGTGTGTAGTCAAAAAATACATTGATTTTAAAGGGAATTCCGGGACTTTACGGTAAGTTTAACACCGTAAACTTAGTCCTATCTTTGCAGAAGGACCTCACTTGGGACTTTAACAGCTCACTATATGTTTCTCTTTCTGAAGACACTAGACCACTGGAATATTCATATTTACACTGTGAGCCTTCACTGGTGGACAGAGAGAGAGGAATTCTCAGAATAGCGTGCACTTATTAGAGGATATTCATAAAATATTCTATATATTAAAGAGAAAGGTTTACTCCGTTTTCTTTGAATCATTGTTCAACATGAACAACAAGCCAGTTCACTTTCGGCCTTTGCATCCCACTCACTGTCATGATGTTAATTTCTCCAGGATTTTTTTTAGCGACGGGGGCCGTTTATGGTAGATCATTTCTCTGTTTAAATCTTTCAACGTCTGCCGTTTTCCAATTTGGTGATAGTATGATTCTGAGCCTAGTTTACAATTTTGGACCGAAAGTACTTCAACAAAAGATATCAATTGTAAATTATTCTCTCCGGATTAGTTATTTTGCCGTTTGGATAAATAGAGAGCTAAGTACTCCAGGTTATTTAAATTGTAAATGATATTGAAGCAATTTCCATTAAAAGACTAGAAAGTTTAAGGGACTAAGGAATATGGAAGTTGCGCGGGCCGCGCATTTTAATCTGATAATATCGTCAATTAAAACTGTGAATTTAGTCAGTCAAGACACATAATCTTTAATAATAAGAAGGTACTATCCATCCTCAAAGGTTCATCAACCTGTTTCAAACTGTAGATGATCGAAGCTTCTCCCTGGCCAACGACTCACGACACTCATTAAAAAGAAGTCGTTTAAGTTTAAGTAGGTCAAAGTTTTGGGCGAACTGCAGCCAAAGCCCGTGTATTTGTGTCTTTCACAAATACAAGGCCTAGATTACAACACGTAGTCTCTCCCAGTCTCTTTTCATTTGGTTTCGCGAAAATGTGTTTGTTTACTTTTTAGTCTTTTAATACAAAACAGAAACTTTTCGGCTTAAAACATCGATCAGTGTAATCATGCTAAGACGGTCTACCATTGGAAAATCATCTCACACCCTGAAGAAAAGACAACTATCTCACCTCCATTCCCAGCTAGCTCAACTTGAGGCTAATTTATCAGACTTTGAAAACTTGATCAAAATAACAACTTTTCAAGCTGATTACATAAAGAAGCTGGGGATAATGCACGGGAGCTTGTACGTATTATTCGAATGTGATTGGTGCATCTTATCGAGCTATTGTTCATCAGTTTCTTAAAACTAACAAATGTTTAGATTCATGGCTAGTCATAAGATCTTCGAAGAGGAAGCCAGAACTCAAGAGGAGTTTGAACAAAATCAAACTGTACCAGAAAAAGATGATCAGAAAGAAGGTAATGCTCCTTAAGAAATAACACTGAATTACTGAATTAATGACATGAAACTTGAATGGGTTTTAAAGTGTTTTCCAGAGTGCTTGCTTCCTCAATGAACTTACTGATCAGATCATTCGGATACTCCTTGAGTTAATTAAAGAAGATATATTTCTATGCAACTTGTTTACCTCAACAGCTGAAAATAAGATCTCTCTAACCTAACTAACGAGAACGGTCTCGCTTGGTGAAACAGTTTCCATTTAAGAAGTGCCTGACTATTGCATAATGGCTTGATAAAGTGCATATATGTGTGATATTGATTGGGTAGTCGTTCAATAGGTGGGTTACAGCTCACGCTTAATCGTAGAGATAACTGTGGCCGAAAATGATAAGTTCTTATAATTGGCATATTTATACTCATTATATATCCATTAGTTGCAATACTTTTCTTTATTTCTGCTTATGTCAGCACCATAGCTTTTTTGTAGGAATCAAAAAAAAAATGCCATTGACGAAATGTTATTTTAAAAGCACAACTCTTTAATTCACATTCACAAATGTTCGGTGCTTTCAGAGCTACAGTTATTGCCCAAGGTGGTCTATTATGGTAAGCCTTTTTCCCTCTATTCTTTTTTTATTCAAGAATACAGTACTAACAATTCATTATTAGGAAAATACCACATACCATGTCTCAACCACAAAAGTACAGATTAAGAAAGAGACTACAACAGGTTGATAAAGTTGTTGATACCGTTTTAAAAGGTCTTGAAACTAAGAACCTACAGGCCTCAAAACTTGTTGCTCAATATCAAAGATTCCCAAAAGAGTCTGAAATGAAACCAGCTGATAAATACACTGTGTTCAACAGATTCTCCAAAGGCTACAGAAAAAGTGTGCATAGAACTCCAAAATGGACGAAGATCTCGCAAAGAGTTAACCCAGAGCATTTTTAGAGAATGGTGCTCGTATATTTGGGATTTGTTTTCGAGAAAGAAATATGGAATAATGTTGTATATAGATAATTCGTTTCTAATTTTGGTAGATTATTCTATTTGTAAGGTACAAAAACTACATGTGCTCAAAAACCCAGAAGAAAGGAATAGTCCACACATAAACATTTAAAGAAAACCATTGTAAACAGAAAAAAAGATATACCAATATGGACGTCTGTCCACCCCAACCCAAATTAGCAGCTTGACTCTCTAAAATCTATCCCAGATGTAATTAGAAATGAAATAGTCACTATATTTATCATCACCATAATTCAAGTAATCAGTCAATCTTTTCTCCTTGTTGTAGATAATTAAAATAGATGACTTTAAATCAATCCGTAACCCAAGTTTTCGGTAAACAATAAGCTTTAGACTATATTTATTTGTTAGTTGATTCCATAATTGCTGAAAAAGGATTAATAAAATCCAAGAATACACATACACAACAGCATCTTTATCTTCTTCATCCTCAATATAATCTAAAGATTCAATCTGCTTATCTAATTCATTAAATTCATCAACTAGGTTACTTAACTGAGTAGATAAGTCTTGCTTTGTAGAGGTTAACTCTTTCAATTTTTTATTCAGGTTCAATTCTAAAGATTGATTCTCTTTTATCTTGTTCTTAATATCGACTCGTTGGTTAGAGGTTTCCAGATCATCCAGTATCTGCTTCTGATTAGCTAATTGATGTGATAATTCTGGTAAACTGAGTTAGTTCCTAATTAATCAAGTTTTATTTAGGTAAAAAAATGAGTTTGACATACCTGAAAGTTCTTTTTGCTCTGTTAGAAGTTTTAATTCACGCTCATTTTGTAGTGCTCTTAGGTTACCTGAGATTCGATCTATAGTATCCAGGTCTGTTTGAATATCAAAGCCTTCAATTGTCTCTTTGAGAAGTTCGCTAGGGCTAATATTGAGTACCATCTTTGCAGGGTATTTCACGTTCTCTATAATACAATAAGGCAACTATTTTGATTTTGGTTTGTTTGTTTATAATTTTATATTCATCTAAGATTTCGATTCACGTGATTTAATTATTGATTCGGTTCGAAGCGATGTTTTTTGCCTCGGAAAACTTTTGGTCAATCTGTAAACGATATCACATCACACCATTAAGATTGGTGTAGACAAAGCCTTTTTAATCAGGAATAAAACAAAATCCAGATTTAAGGATGGATAAACATAATGTAAAACTTCCTGTTTGGGTTCTTACTCCAAACGAAGAAAAGGAGGCCAGAAAAAGATGGAAAGATCACGCTTACAAAGAGTGTGATGAACTAGTGAAGAGTATGTTTCTATAAATCTATTACTTTGCCCCCCAGTCAGGGGCCTACTTGACTCAGTGTCTCTTAGATTTCAATCTTGAAATATCATATTAACAATGTTCTTTCTTTTAGAATTTGCTGATTGTTCTAAAAAAAATGGTTTGAAGGTTATATTTAATTGTATTAGTGCAAGAGATGAGATGAATACTTGTATTTTAAAACTACAAAAGCCAGAAGAGCTGGATAAACAAAGAAGGCTATTGATTATTGAAAAGAAAGATAAGCTTAAAGCTGAAGCAGCAGCTAAATGAACCATGAACCATGCAACTTATGACGATAATAAAAACTGTGAAATACTGTTATCAATCGATATGTTCTGAATAAAAAGAAACGTATCATGAATAGTTTTACTCTTTCGAAGAATCTTTTGCTATAAAATTGAAAGACCAGCTTGACCAGTTGGATTTGTACATAGAACTACTCTCCAGGACTCCAGAAGCGATCTGTTATTATGGTCTTCATATAGTTAATAACTTGATCGCACTATTTACAGCTTTCAATGTAAGCTCACTCGTAGTGGTTTTACGAGGTTTTGGGTGATGGAGAGAGTTGATACCAGCCAAACTTGCTTTGCGTGCCGTTACCAATAAAATGATGTACGAATTATCTCATCAAGAAGAGACGAAAAAGCTCCACGATAAAGATAGTGCTTCTAGAATCACTGGATAGCCAATTGTGGAACCAGGTTACCTTTGCTCCCAATATGTCATGAAGTATTTACTGGCAATGAATGGATTGCAAGTATGACTTGAATTAATCAGAGCAACAAATGTTGTAATAGTCGGATCTGTTGTTCCAAGTATCTTAAAACGTCGCAACGCATCTCAACTGTGGGCTCCTATTTAAGGCAAAAGACCCCATCTTGAGGTATCTAAGCACATCTGAGGAGAGGAGAATCTTCTAGAACTAATGTGTTTGCCCCCCTGGTAGATCACTCGAAATCATCACCCATTACAAATTCGCTATGATGCTTACCTAACATTGAAAACCCCTCTTATCACTGGCCCTATAGAGTTCCATAGAAGAATGAAAATGTATAAATTGACCAGAATTCTCCTGAATCTCTTCACTCCCTTCACTTGCTTCACAGCAACATACAAATTTTTTCTGGATAAATTATTACACAATGTCTGGAATCTTTGATAAATACTTGAACATGATTAACGGCTCCAAGAGCACATATGGTCAACTATCCACACAAGCCAATGCAAATAGATCAGTCACCACAATCACAGGTAAAGATGCTTACATCCCATACCAAAAAAGTAGAAGATCCTCTTCAACGGTTTCAGCTATGTCAGACTCTGATATGAGTATTTCTGAAGAGATAAGAAGAAAGAGCTCTACAGGCAGTGTAGACATGACCAATCTTCCGGAAATAGAGAAGCAAATGAAGAGGGTTCTTAGTGAACCAAACAATAGAGTCAATTTTTGAGCTCTATAGTTAGGACATGCACAATTGGGTTTCTATATAGGCGTTATGAGTTGATATGATTTTGGTTAAATTTAATCAGCTGTAGAAGTCGTAGAAGTCGCGTCTGATTATTTCTGTCGGGTAACTAGGAATTTGTGAGACTAGAAAAATGACAAAAGAGGCTGATAAAGGAGAATACTTGGACAACGTAAAAACAAGCGGTGTTATTTGCCCCGAACATAATAGCAATAGATAATAAATTAAAATGGCTATAACAAAGAGAGCCAGAAGAAACAAGGAGGCTAAACAGCAACCTGCAAAGAGGAATGGTATTCAGAAGGCTGCCTTCGATACAGGGAAAAAGAAGGAAGTCGGTGTTTCTGATTTGACCTTGCTAACAACCATCACAGATGAGGCAATTAACGACAATTTGAAGAAGAGATTTGACAATGGAACAATTTACACTTATATTGGACATGTGCTGATTTCAGTTAACCCTTTTAGAGATTTGGGTATCTATACTGACCAAGTTCTTCATTCTTATGAAGGTAAAAATAGACTTGAAGTTCCACCACATGTCTTCGCTATCGCAGAGTCTATGTTCTACAACCTAAAGGCATATAATGAAAGTCAATGTGTTATCATCTCAGGTGAATCTGGTGCTGGTAAAACAGAGGCTGCTAAGAGAATCATGCAATATGTTTCATCCGTTTCGGGCTCAAGCTCATCCTCTCAACAGATTCAACAAATAAAAGACATTGTACTGGCTACGAATCCTTTATTGGAATCTTTTGGTTGTGCTAAAACTTTGCGTAATAACAACAGTTCCAGACATGGTAAATATTTAGAAATCAATTTCAACACCCAATTTGAGCCTGTCAGTGGTAAAATCACTAATTATTTGCTAGAAAAACAAAGAGTGGTTGGCCAAATCAAAAATGAGAGAAACTTCCATATATTCTACCAGTTCACTAAAGCTGCTACTGAAAATTATAGACAGAACTTTGGGGTTCAAACACCAGATCGTTACACTTATACCTCTGCTGCTGGCTGTATTACAGTTGACTCTATTGATGACAGTAAGGACTTTCAAGATACATTGAAGGCCATGAAAACCATTGGTATCAATCAAACTGAACAGGACCAGATTTTCAGAATATTAGCCTCCGTTTTATGGATCGGTAATATCACCTTTGTTGAAAATGAAGAAGGTAATGCTGCCGTTCGTGATACTTCAGTTACTGACTTCGTTGCTTATTTATTACAAGTTGATTCTCAGACTTTAATTAGTTCTATTACTGAAAGAATTGTTGAAACTTCGCACGGTATGAAAAGAGGTTCTGTCTATAATGTTCCTTTAAATATTGTCCAAGCAACTGCAGTTAGAGACGCTTTGGCAAAGGGCTTATACAACAACTTATTTGACTGGATTGTCGAGAGAGTTAACAAATCATTACAAACTTTATCAGGCGCTTCCAAGTCTATTGGTATCTTGGATATCTATGGATTTGAAATTTTTGAGCATAACTCATTTGAACAACTTTGTATCAATTATGTTAATGAGAAGTTACAACAAATCTTCATCCAATTAACTTTAAAATCAGAACAAGATGAATATGTGAGAGAACAAATCAAATGGACACCAATTGATTATTTTAATAACCAGATCGTTTGTGATTTGATTGAGAGCAAAAGACCTCCAGGTATTTTTGCAG
The DNA here is from genome assembly GCA_030562945.1 of Wickerhamomyces jianshihensis. Lineage (NCBI taxonomy): Eukaryota > Fungi > Ascomycota > Saccharomycetes > Phaffomycetales > Wickerhamomycetaceae > Wickerhamomyces > Wickerhamomyces jianshihensis. Next base: position 48,911 of record JAKUAH010000237.1, read on the forward strand.
CTTTAAATGATGCTTGTGCCACTGCTCATGCCGACTCAAATGCTGCTGATCAATCATTTGCTCAAAGATTAAATTTAGTCACATCAAACAAGCACTTTGAATTGAGACAATCTAAATTTATTGTTAAGCATTATGCTGGTGATGTTACTTACGAAATTCAAACATTGACTGATAAAAATAAAGATCAAATGCTGAAAGATCTATTAGAGCTTTTAAAGGGATCATCCAACACTTTTATTCAAACTTTATTTCCAGAGGCAGTTAATCAAGAATCAAAGAGAAGACCACCAACTGCTGGTGATAAAATCATTAAATCAGCTAATGAATTAGTGGACACTTTATCCAAGTCTCAACCATCGTATATTAGAACTATAAAGCCGAATCAAAATAGGTCACCTACAGAATATGATCAGAAGCAAGTATTGCATCAAGTCAAATACTTGGGTTTGAAAGAAAATGTTAGAATCAGAAGAGCAGGGTTTGCCTATCGTCAAACATTTGAAAAATTTGTGGAAAGATTCTATTTATTGTCTCCACAATGCTCTTACGCAGGTGAATATACCTGGACTGGTAATGTTGAAGACGCAGTGACCCAAATTTTGAAAGATTCAGCTATCCCTGCTACTGAATATCAACTGGGTGTAACTAAGGTTTTCATCAAGACACCAGAGACACTTTTTGGTTTAGAAACTCTTAGAGATAGATACTGGCATAATATGGCTGCTAGAATCCAAAGAGCATGGAGAAGATATCAAAAGAAGAGAGTTGACTCTGCAATTAGAATTCAGAGATTTTGGAGAGAGAGAACCGGCGGTAATAAATATGAACAACTCCGTGATAATGGTACCAGGCTTTTATCTTCAAGAAAAGAGCGTCGTACTTTTTCATTATTGGGCTACAGAGCCTTTTTAGGTGACTACCTAAGTGCCAACCAACCTAGATCGCAAGGTAATTTCATCAAGAAACAAGCTGGTATCAATGATTTGGTTATCTTTTCTAGCACTTGTGAGATTTTGCATGCGAAATTTGGTAGATCTTCAACTAGATTGACTAGACATATTTTTGTTACTGGTACCAATGTTTATATTGTGGCTCACCAAGTGGTTAACAACAAAGCATCTTATTCTACTGAGGTCTCATTTCCAATTGGTAATATTAATTACATTGGATTGACCAACTTACAAGATAATTGGGTAGCCTTATCATTAAAAAATTCCCAAATTCCAGATCCTTTCATCAATCTAGATTTCAAGACTGAGTTAGTTACACATTTGAAAAAGATAAATAGCAGTATTAGAATTGAGATTGATAGTGTTATCAAATATCAAAAGAAACCAGGAAAATATCATACTGTGAAATCTGCAATTTCAGAAAGTGCACCACAATATTCTGATCTATACAAGTCAGGTACTATTCAGGTTCGTCGTGGGAAACCGTCTTCTTCAGTTTCTCAAAAGAAACCAAAGAAACCAATTTCAGATGTTGCATTGGATTTCACACCAAGAGCTGCTCCAGTCCAAGCTTCAGCAAGAAAAGTTCATCCGGCACCACCACAGCAAAATCAACAGTTTCAATCTAATCAACATACACCTGCTGCAGTATCAGCTGCTGCGAGTGCCTATGGTAACGGACAAACACAAAGAAAAGTTCCTCCTCCAAGACCAGCTAAGAAAAAGCCGGCACCACCTGCACCTAATCAGACACAACATACACGAGCTCAACCTCAACCTGTACGAGCTCAACCACAACAACAATCACAACCTGTGAAGTCCACCATTGTACAGTCGCCTCCTCCACCACCACCGCAACCCGTTGCTAAACCAGAGTTTCCAACTTTCAAAGCTGCATATGATTTTGTAGGCACAGGAAGTCCTTCAGAATTACCAATTTCCAAAGATGAGATCGTGTATATTCTGAAAAAGGAAACTAATGGATGGTGGTTAGCCAAGAGACTGGATGGAACAAAAGAAGGTTGGGTTCCTGGAGCCTACGTTGTCGAGTGTACCCCTCCAGTATCTGCATCCTCTTCTGCCCCTCCACCCCCACCACCTCCAGCAGTGGAGTCTTCCAGAAATATTGCTTCTACTGCTCACAGTGCACAATCAGTGGCACAAGCGAGTGTTGGTACTGATAATCAATTAGCTGGTGGCTTAGCTGCTGCATTAATGGCCAAGAAACAGGATGAGAGTAATTTGGCAGGTGGTTTAGCACAGGCATTGAAAGGAATTGCAAGTAAAGTTGGCTCACAAAGCGATGAGGAAGAAGATGATGATGAATGGTGAGAACAAAACCTATAAAATTTTTAGAGTAACTACTTATTTTTAAAAAGATATATATAAAACTAAGAAATTGTAATGTAAACCTAACTGTATATATAGATAGATGTTGAGTGATATGAGGCTCATTGGATTTCTGGTACAGTTAGGGGTTAGGAGTATTTTCTTATGCTATGTAATTTTTTTTTTTTTTTTTTCATATTGTTATCGTATATTATTGTGTGAAAAACGTAAATATATTCTAGCTAGAACCAATTGAATTTTTCACCAAAAATTCCATACTGATACCCGTTATGGGTGCTGAAACCCCGCCAGTAAAACTAGAGGAGGCGCTTTCATGTGCTCTGCGATTTTTTTTTATTTTTTTGCAATGGGTAATGCAGTCAGGCCGGCGAAAACGAACGGAAAGAGAACACCGAGCCACTCAATTTTTTCATGACTAACGAACTTCAAACTCCGCCAGTAAATAAAAAGCTTTCTCCAAAACATTTCCCTGTATTATTAGGTACCTTCTACTCTGAAACGAACTCTTGACTCTTATGAGTGATCTAAAATCAAATGTACCAGAAGTGGTACAGCATGAGATGCTCAGCGAAGTGAAAAAAATTGAAGATAGTACAGTGCAAACTGGAGAAGCTGATGTCGCACTCTTCCCTGAAGGTGGTCGCGGCTGGCTTGTTGTGTTTGGTTGTGTGTTTGTCAGCTTTATGCTCTTTGGAATGATCAATGCTTACGGTGTATTCCAGACTTACTACGAAACTGAGCTTTTCCCAGATGTTTCATCTTCAAAATTGAGTATAATTGGAGCTTGTCAAGCATCTATAACTTACTTCATAACACCGTTGGCTCTCCCTCTGATACACGCTTTTGGCCTAAGAAATGTATTAATGGTTGGCTCGTCTTTCATGGTCGTCTCTTTTTTTGGGCTATCAACAACAACTGAGGGTCAGTTGTGGAAATGCTATTTGTTCCAAGCCATCTTCTTTTCAATTGGCGGTGGACTAATGTTTGCTCCTGTTATATTTAGCCCCGTTGAATGGTTTAAAGAAAAGAGGGCTTCTGCTCTAGGTATCTCAATGTGTGGTGTTGGTTTAGGAGGTACTACATGGCCAATAATATTTAAACAAATGATCAACAAGCATGGATTTAAATGGACTGTAATGACCATTGCCTTCCTTTACATACCGTTGGGTATAGGTTCTGTATTATTCATACCTCAGCATCTTGAGCCTCAGTTTGTCCAAAAAAAGGAATCTATCTCAAATTCAAAGTTTAACATTGAAAAGGTGAATCAACTGCCAACAACATACAAAAACATTTTCAAAAGCTGGCTTATTGTCGCTCAAAACAAAAGATTCATAGCAATAATGATCGCAAATTTGATCGGTATGTTTGGTTCATATGCCGCAATCTTTTACCTAGATTATTTTGCAACAATCATTGCACCTGATGCCAAAATTACTTCATGGTTAATAGTTATCTATAACTTCATGGGTGCACCAGGTAGGGTTTTACCTGCTCTTTTAGCAGATAGGATTGGCCGGTATAATGTTCTGGTGATGTGCCTTTTCCTTAGTGGTGCTTCTATTTTAGCAATGTGGATACCTTCAATTAAATATCACATAATAGGACTTTATATCCCATTTATGCTGATATTTGGTTTTGCAATTGGGCCATTCTTTTCTATGTTTCCAGCTTGTATAGGTCAACTATTTGGAATAGTGGGCTCAGATGCTAGACTTAGTCTTTTCCTATTTACAGCAACACCAGGACCTATACTTGGATGCCTGATTGCAGGCTCTTTTATACCAAAAGAATCCAGCGTTGATATCATTTTGAATTCTTTCTACAAGCTTGTCATTTATTCTGGTGTTATCCTTCTTTCTTGCTGCTTAATTGTACTCTTGATCAGATTATCAGTTTCTAGAAGACTGTTTGTGTTTATTTAATGAAAATCCGGGTAATATGCCCTACCCCAATACTCGTATCCTTTCCTATTTGGGCCCATATTGACACTTAATCTAAATTGGTTCCAGCCATATTTGTTGCTCCGACCACTTTGCCACTTTATCGCAAAAACAAACTCTCCTTAACTTCTCCAGAACACCCTACAACAACAACTTTGAGCAAAACCATTTTGTCTTTAAGTTTTGCTATCCACTCTCTACAATTATGAAAATCTCTGCATTGAACTCACTTGCTGTCTGTCTAGTCGCTCTTTCTGAGGCTGTTCAGGCAAAAGTACACAGTGCTAAAATCCACAAACACTCTCTGGATGACCAATTGAAAGATACCACATTCGAGGAACATGTCCAAAATATGGGTCACAAGTACACCACCCTTTTCCAAAAGGCCTACCCTGAGTCACAAGTTCCAATCGTTCAAGGTGGTCATGACACCCCTTTGACCAATTACCTAAATGCTCAATACTACACTGAAATTCAATTGGGTACTCCAGGCCAAACTTTTAAAGTCATTTTAGATACTGGTTCTTCCAACTTGTGGATTCCAAGTGCTGATTGTTCTTCTTTGGCATGTTACTTACATACCAAGTACGACCATGACGCTTCTTCGACCTACAAAGCTAATGGTACTGAGTTTGCCATCAGATATGGTTCTGGTTCCTTAGAAGGCTATGTTTCTCAAGACACTCTACAATTAGGTGATTTGATTATTCCAAACCAAGATTTTGCTGAAGCTACCAACGAACCAGGCTTAGCTTTTGCTTTCGGTAAATTTGATGGTATTCTTGGTTTGGCTTATGACACTATCTCTGTCGATAAAATTGTTCCTCCAGTCTACAAAGCTATAGATCAGGGTTTACTAGACAAAAAGCAGTTCTCTTTCTACTTAGGTGATGCTGATAAAAGCGAAAATGGAGGTGTTGCTACATTCGGTGGCCATGACAAAGCTCTATACACAGGTGATATCACTTGGTTACCAGTTCGTCGTAAAGCTTACTGGGAAGTGAAATTTGAAGGTATCGCTTTGGGTGATGAATATGCTGAATTAGAAAATACCGGTGCTGCTATTGACACTGGTACTTCTTTGATTGCATTGCCATCTGGTTTAGCTGAAATTTTGAACGCTCAGATTGGTGCTAAAAAAGGATGGTCGGGTCAATATGCCGTGGAATGTGATACTAGAGATAGCCTACCAGATTTAACCTTCAACTTGAATGGCTATAACTTCACCATTGGTCCTTATGATTACACTTTAGAAGTTTCAGGATCCTGTATTTCTGCGTTCACCCCACTAGATTTCCCAGCCCCAATCGGCCCGTTAGCTATCTTAGGTGACTCATTCTTACGTAAATTCTACTCCATTTATGACTTAGAAAATGATGCTGTTGGATTAGCTAAAGCTATCTAAATTTGAAATATTGCTCTTTTGCCTATATCCTGATCTCTTGAACGTTTTTTTTTTTGACTTTTAATTCAGAGATTATTACATCTTGTTGAAATTACTTCTCTTATATATTTTCATCTTTGTTTGTCGTAATTGCTGATATGAATACAGTAATACCTTTTTTATAAAACAAGTAGATTTTATCATGTTGCTATGACAACCGGAAACTTTTGCAGTTTGATTGTATGGAATATAAACAAATAAAAAAAAAATATAAAAACTAAATGAAGGAAAAGGTAAGTTTAGATAGCATTAGAGACGAGAAAATGTATCAAAGAGGACAAACTCCGAGGAGATCAACACAGTCACAGCTTCCGTCAACGCCTTCTTTAAGACCTTCGTCGTCCTTATCGACTCGTTCACAGACGCCATCATCAATCTCCAGACTACAACAACCACGATTCGCGCAAGATCGCGTGTTCAGTCCAGTGAAAGAAAGGCTATCGAGACCAAACAGTGCCATGTCTCATTCATCACTCTCTTCTAGACCAGCCACGCCATCATTCAATTCATCAGCACAAGTCTACACTGGTTCTATATCTGTGAGTATTAGAGCAAAACCATCAGAGACTTTCCTGAAAGACCCATGGCTCTTATCTGACGATACTATTCAACATAATGACATTGGTGAGTTTAAATTTGACCACGTATTTGACCCATCAACTTCAAATGAGGAAGTTTATGGGAAAGTTGTGAAGAATTTGATTGTGTCTTTAATGGATGGGTTCAATGCCACTGTTTTTGCATACGGAATGACAGGATCTGGTAAGACTTACTCCATGTCTGGAGATGAAAAATCCCCTGGTGTTATTCCTTTGTCAATTCGTGAAATATTTGATAAAGTTGAGAAATCCGATAAAGCAATCTACAGTTATGACTTGAAAGTGTCATATTTGGAAATTTATAATGAAAGAATTCATGATTTATTGAATCCTTCACAATTGAAGGCATCCAACCAACCATTGGGCTCGAGCTCAATACAGCCTCCTGAACTTAAGATACGGGAGATCCCAAATTATGGAGTTAAAGTGATAGGATTGACCGAAGAAACAGTGAAAACTGAAAATGAAGTGCTATCAATAATACAACGGGGTGATGTTAATCGAAGAACCGGAGAGACAGATTTTAATACAAGAAGTTCTCGTTCCCATGCAATCGTTATGATCAAAGTGACTGCATCTAATATTGTCACTGGAACTGAGACCTTTAGTACGTTGTCTTTGTGTGATTTAGCAGGGTCAGAAAGAGCTACTGGACAACAAGAAAGAAGAAAAGAAGGGTCCTTTATCAACAAGTCATTACTGGCATTAAGCAGTGTAATTGTTAAATTATCCTCTAGCACACAAAGCTCGGGACACATTAATTATAGGGACTCAAAATTGACCAGACTTTTGCAACCGGCTCTATCTGGAGAATCAGTGGTTTCGATACTATGTACTATACATACAAGTAATGTTGCTTTAACAGAAACCGTGAACACTGTTAGATTTGCCGCCAGAGCTAAAAATATTAACCTGACAGTAAAGAGGCAAGAAGTTGATCTGACGAATGAGAAAGATCGAATGATTGAAAAGTTGAAGATACAACTTGAAAAGCATCAGAATGAGCTGGAAAAGCTAAAACTATGCCCTCCAAATTTGAATTTAGGACCTATATCAGAAAATCAGACAAATGGCTTAGATGATGAGATCAGAGAACAAACAGCCCAACTTGCTGCCGAGAATAGAATAATGGTAGAGCAACTAGAGCACTTTAAGAGGCTAATAGATGATAAGCATGCTGAGAAAATCATATTGAAGAACGATATCGTAAATGATATTGTCACAACTAACTCAGAGCTTGGTCCTGAATTAATCTTCAAAATTGAAGAATTGTTCAAAAAGACATACTCTGAAGTTGACGAATTCAAATCTTATATTGGCCACCTAGAATTTCAGCTCAAGCAAGAAGTTGTCAAAACCCAGCTAAGTAAAAGACAAAAAACTGAAGAGCATCTATTCTCGCCATCCAAAGCTGTCACTGATCAATCAGATATCGATATCATTATGAGAGAACAAGAAGACGAAATTTTAGAACTTAAAGCGGAATTGAAAGATAAAGAAAAGATTATTAAAGCTCTTCAATCAGCCAGAAGAGTAAGAGATGGTTTAATGGCCACAATCAACTTGAATGATACGAGGAGAGAGTCGGGCAGACATGAAACTTTAAAACAACTTAATGGTGAAAAGGTCCAAAATAATAAGATTTGATCACTGATTGAAAAACTTCCTATAGATATCTTGAAGAAATTTCCATGAACACTACCAAATAGATCACATACTACATAATTAATATATTTATCCACTTTCTTTATAAGCTAATCAAAATTTAATTTGAGTCATAGCTCCCCTATGCTATTCGAGGCATCATAGAATATTTCGTCATTATCGCTAGAGTCTCCCTCTTCATGAGTAAGAGTTCCCTCTTTTTGGGAGCTATTGATTTTTTTCCTCCAACCATAATCAATCTCCGCTTCACTCACTCTTAGAGGGTGGTTTCTCGAATAGTAGTCCTCTTCATAATAATCCTCAGTAGGTGGGGTGTTAATGTAGTTGTCATAATGAACATCAGCGCTTGTATGTTCGTGATGATGCTCACCATATTGATCACCTTGGATGTGGGGTTGATCACCATAATGAAACTCCCAATTTGCGTCAATATTTCCTTGATACATGGCTTTTGCGTTTTTTTGTTCCTGCTCATAATTTCCATAGTGTGCATCCCCGTAATTCTCATCGTAATATTCACCTTGGTTTTGGCTATAAAAGTTCTCAGCAGGACGCTCATCATAGAAATGCTCATCATAAGCTGTTACTTCTGTGCTTATAGATGTATCTGGAATAAATATATCGCCCCAAAATACTAACATTCCCTTGATATAGCCATTAGTATAAGCATAAATAATTCTGCATTTTGCATGATTGCCCAATAGCTCTCTTGTCACTTGAGCCAACTGACCAATATCAGAATTTCTGGGGAGAAATAACGCAACATTCTTTGTAATCTTGAGAAAGGACTCCAATAAAGGTTTTAATGCTAGTGGTTCTAAGTAATTAAGATCAAATGTTTCTTGGTTTTTGTAATTTGGACCACCCCAAGGAGGAGATGCAAACACCATATCAACTTGATCTTGTAGGTATTTGAAATAAGATTCCTCATTTTCAACAATATCTATCCAACTTCCCAATTTTAGCTGAACTTTATCGCTGACCCCATAAACTTCACAGTTATTCCTTGTACAATATAAGTTTGTCTCATTGAAATCAATACCAATGGTTGTATCAAATTTTCTAGCAAATTGTATTATATTACCACCGCCACCACAGAAAACATCACAAATGGTCTTAAGGCTTGGATCAGATGAATAAACGAATTTAGCAATGAATATCGCAAGGTTTTCAGGAGTTACAGAAAACCAAAGTTCATGATTCATGTAGATGCCGTCGTCATATTTTGAGAACAAATTATACCGCTGATTCCAATATTTTTTGACGTTTTTCGGAAGTGAGTCCCTATCATCAAAATGAACTTGCTCACCATTGAAGCTGTGCATTTGATCTTAGAAATAGAGATCTCAGTTAAGCATAAAACATCAAATGTGTTTTGTTTATTTTACTTCTTTACTTCATTTATTTTCTTCATAATCTGTCAAAACCCACCGTGACAGTAAAACATTTGATTATATAATATTTTTGCTTTTCATATCACGTGACAGTCCAAGTAAATTGGCTGAAGAGCCAGCCTTCCTCAATTCAGTAACAGCTCGCCATTTCATAAGATCACTGGTGTTTCTATTTTGGGTGATATATTGAAATGAGAGATCGCTTAGAATATATATGTGCACAGCTTTGCCATTTTTCCTTCTTTTCGTTTCAGATCCTCTTGTTTAACATTCAACTACCGACTACCAACGATTATGTCAACTAACTCAGTAACGTCATCATCGCACAAAAGATCTAAAACCTACGAAGGAGAGCAGATGACCTTTAAGTTCCCAAGTGAGGAGGATCTCACAACTACTGAACAAGCTCCTCAATTGAGTGGTCCTCCAATTCAACCTTACTATATCTATGAAAAGTCCTTGAATTGCTCTAACCCGCAATCACCAACTCAGGCTCAACAAAGTGATCTATTAGAGCAAACATTTGACTATACAAAGGATGGCTTCCTTGGATTACAATCAAGTCCACAGATGATACGCCCACAGAGCTACTTCAATCACAACCAGAATGACTCCGACATTAGCTTGATATCAGGGCACAACTCACATCTGTCAGTAGGCACTATTCCAACGGAAGATAATCTTTCTTACCAGATCACATCACTATCAAACCCATCACATAACTATTCGCTAGCTTCTGCCATTGTTGAACAAGATATTCCTCATAGTCGACTGGATTCAAGTGTCACTACTAGACAGTATCCAATGATTTCTAGAAAACCTTCATCTATTATCAGAAAGAACTCAGGTAGAAAAAGAAACAACATCAGAAGAACTTCAGCAATGTCCTCTGATGAAGATGTTTCACTCTTTAGAAAGTCATCTTTGAAGAGATCAAAAGCTATAAAATCAAAGATCGGCTGGTTATCTAAACTTAAACTTCTTGTGTCTAAGCTGAAGAGTAAGATCAAGAACTGGAGATTTATACCACAAAAGAAAACTTTCAATTATAAAGGCCTTAAGAAGTCGAGCACGCCAGTGAAGAAAAATAGAATATCAATGCCCCTAGAGAGAGAAACAGTACAAAGTATATCAGAGTTGAAAAAGACATGGTATACTATCAATGACAAAAAGGTGATAACTGTTGATGCTCCACCTAGTGCTCGTTATCAGTTAATCGACACTCCTCGCTCAGTTGTTACTACTCAGTCTCCTCCACAAGTTCCAGAACACAGCTTTATTTCAAACCCTTCAATACCAAAAGGACTCAGCACCAGAAGAGAAAGAAACTCATTATTCAGTACATACAACCGTGCAGCACAATTAGAAGTTGTATCTATATCAGACCAAAATAGTGAGATTTATGCAAAAGACTATCCAGATTCAATAGTTGAGGAAGATGAAGACGAAAGTGATGATCAATCGGAGTACACTGAAGAAGAAGAGGAAGAGCTAGTTAAGACCTACTGGAGAAGCTACTTGCGCAAAGTGGTGGCTGATAGAATTGAATCCAAACTACATCTACAAAAACTAACGGACAATTTAGATCCAGAAGACGAGCAAGACGACGCTACTGAAATGTTCAGTCTAGTCAGTGATACTGGTACGATGAGTGATAGCGGATCAGACTTTTCTTTCTGTATATCAGCATACTCCGATCCTATTAGCGATAGTTCCTACTTAATCTCAGAAAATGCTAATAATGACGAATTCTCATCTTATCAGAATGGTCCAGTTCCAGTGCCTCATGATATTTTGAAATATGAACAGCAATTTATTGAGAGATACAGACATCAAAAGAGTGTTGATATAAAGAGGTCTCTAACGGATGCGAAAGCCAGGTCCAGTGTATCCGTCCCAATAACAAACAGAACACACACGAGATTTCTTTCATCGTTTGCCTAATGAGAGGATTTATCATATATTTGCTTGTTTAATATAATATTCGACTTAGTCAGCGTGTTGTAGCTAAAATTCGCGGTTCATGCTCTGTATAAAATTTAATAGTGAAAATCAAGAAAATCAGAAAGTGCAGGGAATGTCCACAGAAATAATCTCAGAAACTCTTAAATAAGCTCACAAAGGTTGATGTTTTCCATTTGCTCTAGAAACACGCCTCGCATCTCTGCGACACATTACAATATCATGAGCTCTGTGAGATTCCAATCAAGCTCAAAATCCCCAAATCTTAATCGTCTGAAGGCAAATGTCACTACAAAGAGTAAAACAAACGAATATAACGCCTTAAGTAATCATAATTTGACCAACCAGGCTAAGGAGGCTTCTTCAAGATCACACACTCAAAAACCAGCAATTAACAAACCGCTCAATACTAAACTGCTAGAAAAGAAAAAATACAAATGCCCCAAAGTTCCAAGCACGAGCTACCTTGAACCTGAATATGTTGCCATAGATGCTTTATACGCTGGTTTCAGACCATTAGCAATGAAGGATCTAAAGAAACACTTACTGCCTTCGAGAAAATGGTATGCTGATAGACCTGGTGCTGCATGCTGGTCTATATCTGCGGGTGGTTTGGACAACTTCCCTGAGTGGGATGAACTTTACTACGAAGACTACTCAAATCTGTACCCTTTTAGACCACCAACTTCTGAAAAAGTCAGCAAACGAGGTGAAAACCAAGAAAATGTGAACGATCCTGTTTATGGTACTGCTTCACAGACATCTAGATCTGTTAATTCTTCACAAAAGCTTAAATTAAGAAGAGGAAGAGTGAAACCTGCGGCTATGCGTTTATTGCACAAGAAGAAGAAATAATATTCTAAAACAAGTCCCTCTTTCGATTTTTGATTTTCCTCAGTCATGTGTTTGTATATAGAGCATGAGGAGATCTTCACTTCCGTTTGTTATTTTAAAATTTTTCCCATTCATTCTAATTACTGATTTTATTTATTATGTTGCATCTTTTTACAAAAATTTTCAAGTTTATTATGTGACTCATGTTAATATATAATGAGAGGTATCTCTATATGTTTATTCCTAAATCTTCTGATTCGAAATCTTGACGTCACAGAAGTCACCGTGACGACTTGTATCAATCTTCATAGCTTCTCTTAAAGCCATAGTGGCATATGCAGATACATCTAATTGTAGTCTGAGTACCAAAGCGACACGAGAACCACCTATTTCTGGAAGCACTTGAACAATATCTGTTTCGCCTTTTTGTTTCAACTTTAAGATATCTAGATCAGTATTAACCAACTGTTGGATTGGATCTTCATAACGTCTGATGAAATATTCCAAGTTTTTAGGTCTAGCCAATAGGTGACGGTAAGAACCAGCAAACGAAAACTCTTTGACTTTTCTAGTCATCTCTAGAGGATCCAAACCATCTTTATCCATTGCTGTTTTATAACTATCAAGAAGCTGTTCATTTTCAGGATACTTAATATCAAACCCTGGTGTTGGTAAAACAATATCATAAATAGTAAATTTAGCTTGGTCAATTTCCTCCTGGGTCACAGCTCTAGCTCTTTGGAATTTATCTGTTCTGACATCCTCTTCAAAAACTTCCTCGTCTTCTGCTTCGTTTGAGACGACCTCTTCATCAGTTTTTTCCAGAACTAAATCCCCAGCAACAACTTTAGTTCCAAACAGGTCAACACGTTGACTAGCGACTGAATTCCAAATATAACTTTGATAAGCATGTCCATACATAATTCTCAAGTTTCTAGGAATCTTGTTGATAGCATGGAAATAATCGTTGTCAGAGTATTCACCAGCATCATTCTTTTTAACTGAGTTCAAGAATTTCAAGATGGAGGACTCTGCAATACATTTACGTGGCATTGCTTTCAAAGCTTCATTGGCATCTTTAGTTTCAGCCCAGATTCTTCTAGCTTCAACAGAATCAGGCAGAACAAGATCTTGTTCAGACAAGATTAGTTCAGCAGCATTCTTCCAATTACCAAGTAGAATTTCCTTACCAACTGTATGTGTTGATACTGAAAAGGTACCAAATCTCTGCATACCATAATAATTGATGAAACCATTTTCTTTTAAAGTTGCGATTGAATCCTCAATGACATCTTCAATTGATTTGGAGTCATTTAAACTCTTGACATCTCTCAAAGTAATTAAGAATTCGTTACCATGTAAATCACCAAGACTCAAGTTCTTATCCTCATAACTGAATCCACCAATTTTCATACCACGAAGAGTCTTATTAAGTGAGTTGACTCGTTCAACCTTCATTTTTGAAATGGCCAATTTCTGAACAGTAACACCACGACGATCTTTCGTTCCTGCGTAACGAATTTGTCTGGGTTGTAATCTGAGAAATCTTCCTAATATACTAGCAGCTTCCATTGTGTCCTTATTTTCTTTGTATAGATTGAAATATAAGAATTGTTTAACTGGTCCTAATCCCCAGTTCTCAACACCATTCTCATCCAAGTTTTGCTTTGGAGCAAGTTGCTTATTTTTTCTGGTTGAGCGAGTAGCAATGGTGAATAAAAATGTGTTTGCATCAGTTGTTTTAGTTTCAAATTTACCTTGGAATGATTCTCTAATCAATTGATGAATCTTACCTCTCTGACTCTTTTCCTCAAAAACTTTTTCAGACTCAAATGCGGTATTAGTCTTGAAAGCTTCCTCAATCTTAGAGAGTTCCTCTTCACCAAAAGACTCTAGCAATTTGATACGATTGCTTGGATCTAATTGGAATTCCTCCTTTTCCTCCTTTTCTTCTTTTTGAACCACTTGCTCTTTATCTACTTTATCTTCTTGTTTCTTTGGTGGTCTCTTCATGTTGATACCTTCATCTGTAAGACGTATAACATTGTCATTTAAGTCAATCTCATTGACCAAGAAATCGGTATATCTCTGTTTCAAAGCACCAGTAAACCCAACTAGATCTTTGGAAACAAAGCTTGTAATACCAACATCAGTTTCTTGAATACCTTTTGACTGAACTTTTTCTTCCAACTTAGCACGTTTGGCTTCCAATTTCTCTTCAAATTGCTCGGCAGTTCTCTTAGTCTCACTCATAATAAACTAATTAATGACTTGAACGCTTGTTTTGGGAGGGACAGGCGATGAGCTGTGTCACTGAAATTTTTTTATATTTGGTTGAGAAGCCCTTATGATTTTCATATTATGTAATATTAAGTGTAACTTTAAAAAATAATTGATAAATAGAAACAGCACAAATAGGGCCAATAAACTAATTCAAAATGACACTGGCACAGAATGCTGAGGCCTCGGTGAGGATCATCAAAGATAGAGCAGAAATTCTTTTCGAAAATGTGGATAAGACAGTCTTTAATACTGATGAACAGTAAGGAATAATTTGAATTCAACATGAAAGAAGTACTAACATAAATTTGAAGGCCAAATGAATATATCTCTTGTAGAATATCTAAGGAGTTCAACCAGCAATTACCATTATATTTGCAAAACAAGATTGATTCGAAAGTAAAGGTCAAAGAAGATACAGAGGGAGCTAGAGATGGTATAGAGCTAATAACAGACACCACACTAGAAGATCAACTGATAATACGACCAAGGCCCACCTCTTCCGAAACTGAGAACCAGCAGTTGACACCATATTCACATAATTCTAATGATCAAAATGTTTCTAGAAGTTTGGTTAAATTGCAACAGAATAGAGATGCATTTATACCCGAGAAACCAGAATGGCATGCGCCATGGAAGCTACATAGAGTAATTGCAGGTCATCAGGGGTGGGTAAGAGCCGTTGCTGTTGAACCAGAAAATAAATGGTTTGCTACAGGCTCAAGTGATAATACTATAAAAGTATGGGATCTAGCTTCAGGACAGTTGAAGTTGACTTTAACAGGACATGTAATGCCAGTGAGAGATATTGCTTTGTCTGAAAGACACCCCTACATGTTTTCTTGTGGTGAGGATAAATCAGTCAAGTGCTGGGACCTGGAGAAAAATAAGGTTATCAGAGACTATTATGGCCATTTGTCTGCAGTATATTCATTAGATGTTCATCCTACATTAGATGTTTTGGTAACAGGTGGTAGGGACTCAACAGTGAGAGTTTGGGATATAAGAACAAGTACAGGTATTTTTACCTTATCGGGGCATAAAAATCCTATAACTAAAATAAAGTGTCAAAGCACAGATCCTCAAATTATAAGTACGTCAAACGACAAAACGATTAGACTATGGGACTTGGCTGCCGGTAAAACACAAACTGTGCTCACTCACCATAAGAAATCAATCAGAGCTCTGACACTTCATCCAACTGAATACACTTTTGCTACTGCTTCGCCGGATAATATCAAGCAGTGGAAGCTCCCAGAAGGCTCATTCATGCATAATTTTGTTCCACCTCACGAAGCCATTGTGAACACCTTATCAGTTAATCAAGACAGTGTACTATTTAGTGGTGGTGATAATGGCTCAATGGGATTCTTTGACTGGAAAACTGGACATAAGTTTCAAGATTTACATACCACCAGACTTCCAGGCTCTCTAGATTCAGAAGCTGGAATTCTCTCAAGTGCATTTGATAAGACAGGTCTCCGTCTCATAACAGGGGAATCAGATAAAGGTATAAAGATATGGAAAGAAGATTCAGAGGCCACTCCTGAGTCACACCCGGGAATCCCATTCGACCCAGAACATTATAGACAACGCTATTAAACATTTCCCATCTATTTGGTGTTTGGATGTAAATTTCGCGAAATTCTCTTGTATTTCTTTGGTGCTATTAAGCAAAACGCAAATACAATAACAGAACTCATTGAAAGGAATAATACATTGAAAAATATGACCAATGAGGACGACAAAGAGGGTCAAGGTTCTTCAGAGTCTCAGAGCCATGAGATGAAGATTATCACAGCCGATGAACTAGCTCTTGGTTGCAAGTGTTTTGTTGAAAAAGATGGAGAATACAGAGAAGCTGAGATCCTATCAGTACATGTGAAAAAGGGTAGAAAGGTGTTCTATGTTCACTATGTGGATTTCAACAAGCGTTTAGATGAATGGATTGAACTTGAGAGAATTGACTTCACAAGACCAGTCGCCTTTCCAAAGCCAGAGTCCAAGAAAGAAAAGCAACCACCCAAGAAGAAAGATGACAAGAAGAAAAAGAAGAAAGAAAACAAAGCTATCCAAGCCCCTGTTGGATCTGCTGGTAATGGTACGAACGAAGATATGATGGACTTGGATAATTTGAATGTGCAAGGTATACAAACTGAAGAAATATCAAGAGAAGATGAGATTGAGAAACTAAGAACTGGTGGTTCAATGACTCAAAACAATAGTGAGGTTGCAAGAGTGCGTAATTTAAGCAAAATTATTATGGGGAATCATGAAATAGAACCATGGTACTTTTCACCGTATCCCGTTGAGTTGACAGAAGAAGATGTTATTTATATTGATGATTTCTCATTGCAGTATTTTGGCTCCAAGAAACAATTTGAAAGATTTAGGAAAAAAAGCACTTTAAGACATCCACCTGGTAATGAGATTTATCGTGATGACTATATTTCCTTTTTTGAAATTGATGGAAGAAAGCAAAGAACATGGTGTCGTAACATTTGTCTGTTCACTAAATTATTTTTGGACCACAAAACATTGTACTATGATGTTGATCCATTTTTATTTTATTGCATGACGAGAAGAGATGAACAAGGCCACCATCTAGTTGGCTACTTTTCCAAGGAAAAGGAGTCCGCAGAGGGGTATAACTTAGCTTGTATTTTGACCTTGCCGCAATACCAAAGAATGGGTTATGGTAGATTACTGATTGAGTTCTCTTATGAGTTAAGTAAAATTGAGGGCAAGGTGGGCTCTCCAGAAAAACCCCTTTCAGATTTGGGCCTTTTGTCTTATAGAACCTTTTGGGCAGAATCGATAGTGAAACTATTAGTTGAAAATGACAGTGATTATATCACGATTGATGAAATATCTCATAGAACTTCGATGACGACCACGGATATTTTGCATACTGCTCAAACACTTTCCATTCTTAAATACTACAAAGGTCAGCATGTGATATATCTAAGCGATCTGATGGTAGAACAATATGAGAAAACAGAGAAAAAGAAAAGACATAAGATCACACCAGACTTGATTATTTGGAAACCACCTGTATTCACAGCTGCCCAATTGAGATTTGGTTGGTAAAACATCCTTTATTATTTTTACAACAGTTTCATACTATCTAATGACTTTACGAATTGAGGCTTTTTGCCTTTAGTATCTTATATTTAAATGTAGAAAAACTAATCAAATGGTAGTGGCCTGACAGACTTATTCAGTTGATTCGCAGCTATTGCACTCGGTATTTTGATTCCACAGCAATCACCCCAAGTATGTAAGTGGACTGGTAAACCTTCATCAGAATCATTATCAAGGTGTGAGTGATCATGATCCTGAGCAGAGCTGCTATTATGGCCATCTAGCCCTGTAGGCGGTGAACAATCTTCTGGAGCCTTTAATATATTACCAAAGAAGAAATGTTGAATGATGGGTAGTTTACCTAGCACTTCAGCTTTGTACATTTTTTGCATACCTTCTGATACTTTTGACCATGTTCTAACTCCGCTGATATCATCCAACATTGGCGAATGCCACCTCAAAGACGCTGTCTTGATGGAGTTAATAAAATATATGCACTCAAAGTACATATATTTTGAGTGAAACATTTCAACCACATCAGGGTTATGGATGGATTTCGGGCGAAGATGGGGATGGGTTTCCAATTGAGATGCTCCGAATAAAAAAGGTAAGAAGTGATAATCATCAAGACCCCAAACACCATGTGATCCTGCAGGCTCGAGCCAATACTCTTTTTGTAGGATTCTCATGACTTGGATGTACTTATTGAAGACTTTAAGTGTAATTGCAGTAAAATCGTGGGGTTTTATAAGTCCCAATTTGTACAATGCCAATAGAAACGCTATGAAATTAAGCTCGTGACCAGAACCATAATCGATCCTCGTTCTATTCCCCCATGATTCATTGAAGTAAACAGCTAGCTCAACAACTGGATCGCTTTCAAACGTTTTTAGTTGGGGAATAGCATCATGAAGTATACCTTTTGATCTATCAGAGATCCCATCATAAACATCTCTAAATTCTGGTTTCCCAAACCTAGTTAGTGCCTCTTCTTTAACTGGATTTTCTTTAATAATATCCAACACCTTGTCTAGGATAACTAATAAAGAATTGGTTATATCATTGGTTTCACATTCTGCATCATCAGTCTTGCCTCTAACAGAAGAAGCCAGCTCTTGAACGAAATCGACAATGTCCTTGTAAGTTTCACTTTCCTTCCATTTTTCCAAATCCTCAGTCGTGATAATTCTTCTAATTGGTAAAATATAAGCCATTTTCAACCGCTTTCAGCTTCCAGTGTCCAGACGAGACTGATAGGGTTCTGAAAGCGTTATTTATTAACCCATGCCTATGTCAATTATGTAATCACACACGTGACTGACCACGGGTAACACTATTTAACATTCGCGGAATTTTCTATGTGCAATTTCAAAGTGATTTCAAGTGTTTTTGTCTGGAAGGAGTCTTTTATTATTCAACGTTTTAGGTTGGAAAGATGTCTGAAGAGTCTGTTTTCCGTAAGTATTGATTTAAGTAGCTAATTTGGAGGGTTAATAGCTATCTTGTTTCGACATCGCACAAAATTTATGAGATGCTTTGGTTCACATGATACTTTTCCCTTATCAACCTCGAGGAATAAATTAAATCCAAAAGCATTGGCTTGCTAACAAGTTCCCTAGGCTCTGCGGATATGTCGCTTGTCCAGCTTTATATCCCTTTTGAAATAAGTCGAGATTTTGTTTATGCTCTAGGTGAATCAGGTGCTGTTCAATTCAGAGACTTGAATTCCAAAATCAACACTTTCCAAAGAAACTACGTTAAGGAAATTAGAAGACTGGACAATGTTCAGAGACAATACAGATACTTCAAGTCTGAACTTGAGGGCCGTGAATTAGAACTTGTTCCAGCTCCTTTCAGTGGTGATATAGGCGATGAAGTTGTCAATACAACCCCTTCGACAAATGAAATTGAACAAAAAATCGAAGAAGCTCAATTTTTAGAGGAAAGACTAAACCAATTAGTGGATTCAACTGAAACACTAGAAACCAGGAAACAGGATCTGGTGCAGTTGAGATATGTCTTGAGAGGTGCTGACTCATTTTTTGCGAAAGCTAAGAGTAAAGATTTGTTAGATTTGACCAACGATGAACTGGAATATACTCGCTCTTCGCGTCAACAGAACAACTTTGTCACTGGTATCATTCCAAGAAGTAAAGTCAATGTATTGGAAAAAATTCTATGGAGGGCATTGAGAGGTAATTTATTTTGGGACTCTATTGAGATTCAAGAACCAATTTATGATCCAAAGACTAAAAAGTATGTCGATAAGGATGTGTTTATCGTTTTCTCTCATGGAAATGAGATTCTTCAAAGAATTCGCAAGATTTCCGAGTCGTTAGATGCCAATATCTACCAAATAGATGAACTTGAAGATAAAAGAAGATCCTTATTCATTGAAACAAACGATGGCTTGTCTGACCTAGATACGGTTTTGGATACCACGAGAAGAACTCTTGAAGCTGAGCTGACTCTTGTTGGAAGAGAATTATCCATTTGGGCTCAAATTATTGCTAAGGAGAAATCAGTTTACCAAGCTTTAAACCTGTTTAAGGCTGACGATAATAGAAAATCTTTAAG
This sequence comes from Wickerhamomyces jianshihensis, assembly GCA_030562945.1. NCBI lineage: Eukaryota > Fungi > Ascomycota > Saccharomycetes > Phaffomycetales > Wickerhamomycetaceae > Wickerhamomyces > Wickerhamomyces jianshihensis. Next base: position 68,993 of record JAKUAH010000237.1, read on the forward strand.
AGCTGAAGGCTGGGTCCCAACAGCTGACCTTGATAAAATTCAATCAATATTGCAACAGTCTAACTCTGACTTGTCATCTATTTTCAATGTTCTGTCAACAACAAGAACACCACCAACTTATCACAGAACAAATAAATTCACTGATGCATTCCAAAACATCGTCAATGCCTATGGTATTGCTGAGTATAAAGAAGTAAACCCAGGTCTTCCTACCATTGTCACTTTTCCATTTATGTTTGCTATCATGTTTGGTGATTTAGGTCATGGTTTTATCCTTTTTTTGGCTGCGCTAGCTCTTGTCATAAATGAAAAGAAAATTGCAAAAATTCAAAGGGACGAGATTTTTGATATGGCTTATTCAGGAAGATATATTCTATTGTTAATGGGTACTTTCTCCATGCTAACAGGGTTCTTTTACAATGATTTATTTTCTAAATCTATGTCAATTTGGAAATCAGGATGGGAATGGCCTGAACATCAAATTGGTGAAACCATTTTTGCTAAAAAAGTTGGTGTCTATCCAATTGGTTTAGATCCAGCTTGGCATGGTACTGAAAATGCTTTGTTATTCACAAACTCTTACAAGATGAAGCTTTCTATTTTGATGGGTTTCATTCATATGACATACTCTTACTTCTTCTCATTAGTCAATCATATTCATTTCAGCTCTGTTATAGACATCATCGGTAATTTCATCCCTGGTTTATTGTTTATGCAAGGTATCTTTGGTTACTTGTCTGTTTGCATTGTTTATAAATGGTCTGTTGATTGGATTTCCGAAGAAAGAGTTGCTCCAGGTTTGCTAAACATGCTAATCTCTATGTTTCTGTCACCAGGAGCTGTTGAAGAGCCATTATATAACAACCAAGCAGCTGTCCAGGTTTTCTTACTTGTTGTTGCCTTGATTTGTGTTCCGTGGTTACTATTGGTTAAACCATTATACTTCAAGTGGAAGTTTGCCCAGGAAGCCAAGCAACAAGAATATCATGCATTACATAACGATGAACAAGATGAAGCACTTGAATCTGGTCATGTTGAGCATGAAAATGATGATGATGAAGAGGACCATGAAGAACATAATTTTGGTGATATTATGATTCATCAGGTGATTCATACCATTGAGTTTTGTTTGAACACAGTTTCTCACACGGCCTCATACTTAAGACTGTGGGCCTTATCATTAGCACATGCCCAATTATCTTCTGTCTTGTGGACTATGACTATTCAGGGTGCCTTTTCCACCCCCGGTGTTGCTGGTGTATTTGCTACTGTTTTCCTTTTCGGTATGTGGTTTATTTTGACTGTTGTGATCTTGGTCATCATGGAAGGTACCTCGGCTATGTTACATTCTCTTCGTTTGCATTGGGTTGAGTCTATGTCAAAGTTCTTTGTCGGTGGAGGAAACGTTTATGAGCCATACAGTTTCAAACAAGTTACCTCAAACATTGAGCTCTGATTTTATTATAGTATTATTACAATTTATCCAATAAATAGACGGCGAATTCAAATAATAGTTAAATTATAATAACTTAAAGCGCTAAAGTTGTATTTGTTTCATTCCCAAACTCTAACTTTTTCGTCCGTTCCACCAGAGACAAATAGGCATCTCATATTATCATTAATTATTTGTTCATCTTCGGTTTGTGCTTCTTCAGTAGTTTCAAAGATTGAGGGAGCCCATGCAATTGAGTTAACAAACCCTTCGTGGCCTGTTAAGGTTTTTATACAATTTCCATTTTCAAGGTCCCATAATTTCACAGACATGTCATCAGAACAACTTAAAAGGATTCTGCCATTTGGGTGAAAGGCGAGATCTTTTATCCATGATTTGTGGCCTATTAATGATTTTACGAGGGTACCTTGAGGATTTGTAGAAGGTACTGGGTGGTTGTGTGGTCTGATAATGGGCAGTGGTAAAAGCCATATTCTAATAACATCATCTCTTCCCCCACTAACAGCATATTTAAATCCAATTTTATCATATGATTCTTCATCAAATATCTCTTCTGGAAGAAGTTTATCAACATATTTGTTTGATTTGGTTGGAATGAATTTCACAACTTCGACAACCTGATTATGGCCTACCATTAAACCGATACCAGTCCCAGATTCACCATGAGAGAGTCTAACACTCTGATCACTGGATCCAGATAATAGGTACTCAGAAGCTGTCAAATCAAGAGTTCTGACCCAATCTGAATGTCCAACAAATGATTTTAGGCACCAGCCTAATTTTAAATCCCACAGTTTAATCGTGGTGTCTCTAGAAGATGTGAATATCTGATTTTCATTTCTAAAGACAATAGAAGAAACAACATGTTCATGGCCAGATAATGTACGTATTAGTTTTAAAGAGTGAAAATCCCACACTTTTATTTGAAGATCTGATCCACAAGTGACAAGGACATGATTGTTGTTATTGAATTCCAATTTTGTTGGTGAGATTGCAATTGCGTTTACGCCTCTCGTGTGAGCTTGTACTATGTTAATAGGCTGGACGAGGTCCAATAAATTCCATAAGGTGAATGAGCCATTAGATGAAGCGGCAACCATTTGAGGCAGGGAAGGGTGAATAACAACAGCAGTAACGCTCCCGTCATAATTGATGGACTTTTTCACTTTAGAGGGAATCCAATTGAATTTTGTTAAGCTTGACGATGCATGTGTGTCAAAAAATGAAGAGTTTCCAGTGATTGATTGTTTTGAGAGTTGATCAACTTGCGATTCTAAATCTAAGATCTTCTTCTGTAGCCGTATTATTGCGTTCCATTTCTTCGGCAATAACTGATTGTCATCTTTGACCTCATCTACATGAAGATCCTTCTGTAACAGTGATATGACGGATTCATCAGAAACCAACGGTTTCAAGTAGTTTAAGATCGAATTATGCAGGTCAGATTGCTGTTTCGACGTTAAAAAAGACATATGGCTAACACAAAACTTACCCCCAATACATATGAAGGGTACCGTTCAAAACAAAAACAACAACAAAACAAAACAAAAAGAATTTTTATATCACTTTGAAAAGTAAATATTAACAAAAATCCGCATAAAACATCAAAGATCTCAATGAAAAGGAGAAACCAAAATATCGTGAGAATCCATTGCTCCCCCATTAGGTGACTCTAAGAGCCTTTTGTCTTCAATAAACCACCTCAATGGGTTTATATCTGATATCTATAGATGCTGGGCGTCGAGGTAGGGTAACATTAGAACCTATTGATAAAGCCGAAAAACGGCCTTGAAACTCGAACTTTGCTGTTTTCTAGCCAAGTTGGTAAGTGCTAGGAAGTACTTTCCATTGCTTCCTGGGTTCGAATCCTGACGGAGGTGGAAATTCTAATTGTTATTTCTAATGATGATTAACTTCGTGTGAACAATCTCTTAGTGAAAAACTCACTGTGAGGAAAAAACGTTGCCTTCCTTCTGATAAATAACAAAAAGAATTTTTTTTTGGAGGTCATAATGTCACAGAACTGGAAGCCTGTATCTGTCACCCCAGATGATGTTGAGGATTTCGACCTTGGACCTGACTTAACTATCGAACCTGATGTCCAAGCCCCTTTATCTGGTAACAAGGCAAAGTCTAAAACACGAAATCAGCAACATGAGACAACCAATCAAAGACAAACTGGACAATCAAGCTCCTTTTTTAACTTCACCTCATTTGCTTCCCCAAATATTGACCTATCCACTACTCTAAACCCGATTTTGAAGAATGAACAAGTGAAAGAACGCAGTTTCACTGGAGGTGACACCCTGGATGAACCAGTTTGGAAAACCTTGGAAAGAGATTTAAAGTCAATCGGTTACAGACTCTTCAGTGTAGTGTGGCCTGCCTCTCTATCAAAACTGGCAAAAGTCCAACAACATAACTTGATCATTGCTGCCAGAAACTCTGGTATAAATATTGGAATTAACTATGTGCAAATTGAACACGACTTAGAACAAGATATTCAAAGCACAGAAATTGATAATGAACATTTGAAGAAACTTGAGTGGGATCTATGGGGTCCTCTAATATTCATTCTAGTGTTTGCTTTGATTTTGGGTGTTTTGTCCCCAAAAGCTAGTAGTTCAGAAGTTTTCTCTAGTGTTTTTGCCTTGGTTTGGTTGACTTTGGCTGTTATTGCAATTAATATTCAACTACTGGGTGGTACCATCTCTTTCTTTAATGCGCTCTCAACAACAGGTTATTCTCTTTTCCCATTATTGATCTCTGCTGCCTTATCAATTGTCGTTAAGTGGAGTTTAATTAGATTTATCATCTACATAATATTCGTTTCTTGGGCCATCTATGCTGCTACTGTCAATTTGAAAGTCAATGGTGTTCTTCCTGGAAGAGTCTTTCTGGCAATTTATCCCGTTGGTTTGGTATATGCTACATTAGGCTGGTTATGTGTCATCACATGAAGATTTGATATAGGAACAATAATATATTAGATAAGCAACACAAAATACAAACTATTGAAACACTTGATGAGTAGAAGAAATCTTTCAAAAAAACATAATATAATTAAAAATTAAAGGCGATAGAGAATATTCAAAGAAAGACTTTTCTGTTTTCAATAAATAATAGAACAAATGTAAAAAATAAGTGTAAATTGAAACAAAAATTGTGAAGATAACGCTTATTCATCTTCTATGACTTCCCTGTAAGAGTATAGTGATGAATCGTCGTAATCTTTTGGCTTCACATGAGCCGCTTTCAATTCGTCAGCTTTTTCAACAACTGGTGTAGCTTTTTTCACAGGTGCAGTCACAACAGAGGTTGGTTTAGAAGCTGCAACTTTCTGGTTGATTGATGGAGTAACAGCAACTGAGTTGGAATCACTGCTGAAAATCCTCTTGAACGAGGACTTTCTCTTTTCAGCTTTTGGAATTGAGGTAGCAGAAGTTTTTGCACTAGGAGTAGCAACGTTGGCTTGTTTTTTAACTGGAGATGAAGGGGTCTCGATTGGTTTAACAGCAGATCCGGCATTATTGTTCTGTTTCTCAGAAGCTAAGCCTGTTGATTGTGTGACTTTGGGGTCCAAAGTTTTAACTGGAGTCTCAACAGCATGGGCTGGAGTCTCAGTCTCAACTTCAGAGGCTTTCAAAGTAGATTCAGGACCATCAACGGTCTTTTTAGCTTCGGTTAAAGCAATGGCACCAGCAACTATGGCCCCAGCAGTACCAGTACCAGCTGCCTTGACAATATCTGAATCCTCTTGTTCAGAAACAACAGTGAATTTTTGATCAGCAGGTATTTCAACCGGTGTTGGCTCAGTGTATAAGGCAGATACTGGTGCACCCACTTCTGATTTGACAATGGTCTCTTCAGGTGTTTTAGAGGCAATGGCACTTGGTTGGACTGAAAATTTATGATCTTGTGGAATCTCAACTGGAGCAGGTTCTGTGTATAAAGCAGAAGAAGGCTGTTCAGCAGCATCAATGAATTCTTCAGCATCGGTAGAGACGACAGTATCAGTGTTTGCACTGTCACCAGCAGTAGTGGATCTTAGAGCATCAGAGACTTGTGGTTCTGGAGTAGCCTCTGGAGTACCTTCTTTTGATCCAGCAGCCTGAGCCTTCTTCTTCTTCTTAGCAGCTCTCTTTTTGGCGTTCTTCTTAGCATTCTTACCAGTTGAAGCAGGTGGCTCAATAGTTTCAGCAGTAGCCGGTGGGGTTGGGATAGCATCAGTAGAAGTTGGTTCCAAAGTAGTACCTTTATCAGCAACTACTAAAAGAACATCTTTCTCTCCCTTAGCTTCCTCTGCCGTGATTTCTTCAAGAGCTACACCTGGAGTGGTTGGTTCAATAAGGGTTACTTTATCACCATCCTTTTCAACGACAGAGGTATTGAATTCAGAGTCAGCCTGTTTGATATCAGTTGTTAGGTTTTCTACTGGTGATTCTCGTAAGGCTTCTCCATTTGAGGCTTCAGGTTGTTCTACAGCTGGTACTGTTTCCTTACTTTCAGTTTTTGGAGTTTCAGTTGCAGATGGTTGAACTTCAGGGCCGCCCACTGATTTGTTGTTTGGGGCAGCAATGCCAGTAGCAATATCATTTGTTTTAGAAATAGCTTCCTTACCAGCGGAGGCTGTGACAGCAGCAGCACCAGCTACACCAGCAGTAACAGCAGCCGCAGCGGTAGCGACAGTAGCACCAGCACCAAGTTTATGTGAATCTGATGACTTGGTTTTAGACTCCTCTGAGGCAGTTTCTTTCTTCTTGAAAATACCAAATAAGCCTGAGGACCTCTTTTCGTTTGAAACTTCTGGAGTTGAAGAAACTTTTTTAACAGGAGACTTAGCAATTGATGATGGGCCAACTGCGTTGGTTTCTGAAGATTGGATAGCTGAAGCATTAGGGATGGTTGCAGTTGTAGCTGACTTCTCGTTCGCTTTTTCAGCTTCAGAGTGTAATTTTTTTAGTTCTGCTTCTTCTTCGATTTTTTGTTTTTTCAATAGCTCAATTTCAGCTTCCTTGTCAGCTAATAATTTGTTCAACTGGGCTTCTTTAGAAGCTGCAGCTTGTTGAGCAGCAATAACTTCCTCCGATTTGAGAGCTTCAAGTTTTCTCGCATCATCAGCAGCTTTAGCATCCGCAATTCTCTTCTCTTCAGCAGCCTTTTCAGCGGCAATTTTAGCAGCTTCGGCTTCCTTCTCTTTTCTGATTCTAGTTTCTTCTTCTAAACGTAATCTTTCTTCTTCTTCACGTTTCTTTTTTTCTTCTTCTAGACGTAGAGTCTCCAAAGCTTCAGCTTTAGCTTTTTCCTCTGTTTCGATACGTAGTTTTTCCTTTTCTTCATCATAAGCGTGTCTCTTCGCAATGGCCTGTTGCAATCTAGAAAATCTTCCTTGCTTTCCACCCTTCAAAGTTTCCAATTGAGTTTTTAATTCAGTGAGTTGAGCTTTTGATGCAGCCAAGTCCTGTTCAGAAGTCTTTAAACTATGTAAAGATTGTTGCTCAGTGGCTTTTGATTTCTCAATTTGGGCATCGTTTTCAGCAATGGCATTTTTAATGGTTGATATCTTCTCTTCTAATTCACTCTTAATAGTTAAATGTTCTGAGTTGGTACCATTTTGCTTCTCAAGCTCACGGTTATTTTGAGTCAATTGAAGTTCTAAAAGCTCAAGCTTCAATTCATATTCAGATTGTCTGGCTTTCAAGACTCTAGCAGCAATCTCATTTCTCTTTTGGTTGGTTTGAGAATCAGAAATTGCTTTCAAATGATCAGCTTCTTTGGCTTCAGTGTCTTTGATGGCAGTAGCTTTGTTCTCATCAAAAGCCCTCTGTGCAGCAGTGGTGTTTTCCAGATGATCTTCTTGAGATTGCTTAATCTCATCATTGGTTTTGCTGTCGAATTCCTTGATTTGTTTGTCTAAAGAAGAAATGGAAGCTTCAAGTTCTTTGATCTTAGAGTCGTGAGAATCGTTGATAGATTTCTTTTCCAAATCAAGCTTCTTCTTGAACTTTGCAAATCTTGAGTTCAATTTGTTTTGATCCTTCAAGGCAGCTAATTCCTTCTTCTTTTCATTTTTCAAATCAACCAACTTCTTCTGTTCAGCAGTACGTTCATCAATTGCAGTAAGATCCTTTGACAATTTTTCCTGTGCAATCTTCAAGACAGAACTTTCTGGTAGTTTGAGACCTCCACCTAGGTCAATGATATTGTCAACAGGAACTTCCTTCTCTTTCTTCTCGTGATTCGGTTGCTTGCTATCCTCTTGAGGAGTAGATGAGTCAATGACGCTATCAGCAGCAGAAGCCTCTTTGTTTACTTCTGCTGGAGTAGCAGCGTTCTCGGTAATTTTTGTTGATGGTTTAGTTGGTTTGGGCTTAGTTTCTTTGGATTCAGGTTTCACTGGAGCAGCTTGTTGTCTGAATGGAGAGACCCACTTCTTTTGCTCTTTCACGACGTTAACTGTCTTACGGAAAGCAGACTCTGCCTTGACCTGCCCCGTTTGTTCTGATGGTGCAGCAGTCATTTCTAAAGACAATGTTTTTAATTGAGAAAAAGAACCTTTTTCTTAGGGAGTTTTTCAGCAACTCTAAGGGTTTTCTGAACTGTTTCATGTTTCAAGAGTGGCAGGCAACATTCGTCCGCGAATTACATCCACACACCAAGCATGAATGAAAACAAACGGACTTGTAATATTAACTAATTGGGAAATTGCTATGCGCAGTGCTGTCCCATGAGGAATAGCTAAGTACCAAAATTGGCAATTACTTTGATGCTGGTGCGGCGCTTTTAACAGTGGAATTCCAGGCAGCCGCAACTCTCAACTCTCCTTGGAACTCGGTCTGAGTTCAACTCCTTCCTCCTCCCCCGTCCCCGTCCCCGTCCCCTTCACCTGAAGCCTCGGTTTCCCAACGACTTTTCCTGGGCACGAAAAATTTGTGACAGCTCGTCAAAGCAACAAAAATTTAGAAAAATCATAAAACCAAAACACCAAACCATTGAAAATTCAATACAAATTGGTAGTGGCAATTGTGCCTCTCAAAAAAGCTCGACGCTCAAAGCTTAAAGCTCTCAGATCTTATATAATCTTCTTTTTGCTCCTGCCGCGATGGCGCCCTTGATTCCCTCAGAAAGTAAGGCGTATACCATCACACTCCCTCAGGAAACCGAAGATGATAGACAAAACTTGAAGATAAGGTCTGGTGCAGCCCTGGTCTGTACTAACTCAAGCATCGTTACTTTTGGTGGGTTAACAATTGGATTGGACTTGGAAAGTGTCACTATCCCACACATCGAGAGCAAGCTTGCTGAATTGGCCCCGACAGGACCACCAATTCAACTCATTTCTAATGAATTATTCTATCTGAATATCATTAATAGAGAATGGAACAAGATTCAGTCATATAATGATACTAACAGACCAAAACCAAGGTTCTACCACTCAATCTCCTTCCATTCTCATATGTTATATGTCTTTGGTGGCTTAACTTTTGATGAAGAGACTGATGAGATCATCACATTGAATGACTTGTGGCAATACTCAATTGATAGAAAAGAGTGGATATGTATTGATGATGGTTCAACTTCTGGTGCAGTTGCCAGATATGATCATACCACTCATATTATTGGTTATGTATCCCCTGTTGATAATAGTACCCGGAAGGCGCTTGCTATTACTGGTGGGCGTGGTGAGTTGAATCAACCACTAGCAAATATTGCGATATTTGACCTGGAAACTCAAACATATCTAGGGAATACCGAAATGGGACTAATTCTCTCTGAAACAGTTGTGAAAGATTCAGAATCAAGCACATTTGTCAACTCTGAGTTTGACCCAAAATCTCAGGCTGATGTAAAGAAATTAAAAATTGTAAGCGAAGACTCATTTGTTGTGTCTGCTGCTTCAAAACCAGATGCAACGGAACCTTTTGATGATACTTTTTATATTTTTTCTTCGGGTACTTCTGACAGTCATAAACTAAGTCCTATTATTTTCTTATCAATTGCTCCTCATGCTGTTGGTCTAAGAACTCCATTATCTACCAATGTGAAGAAAAATCCCTCTGTCGTTCCTAACAACTTAAAATATCCTACTGGGGGTGTTTTTGGTTCAAATATTATCATCTCAGGTCGTAATACTGTTGCTAATGAATATCAATTGTATTTGTTCAATAGACCTACTGGAAAATGGACGAGATTGAATATTGCTTCGAGTAATATGTCAACTAATTATTATCTTTGGAAGTCATTCTCATGGCATTCACATCATAAAATCCTAGTTTTGGGTTCTGCAAGCTTCCCTGATAATGCTAAATCTTCAACAATCCAAAAATTTGATTTAATGGTTCTTGTTGGTCTACCAATAACCAATATTTTTCATGCATTTACATCAATTAGCGAATTAGAGAATGACATTAAAGGTTCAAATTTTTCCTCTTTAAAAGAAAATAAGTCATTTGAAGCATATTCAAAATACGCCGCTCCAAAGACTAAAATTAGTTCAATAAAGTCGGTTTTCCCGAATTATGCTGTTGCGTTAGGAAGAAATGCGTTTGAAAGATATGGATCTTCTTTATCTGATTTTGAATTCGTCACTGCTGATGGTGATAAAGTGAATGTTCCATTGATGCTTCTGAGAAAGAGGTGGGGTAGATGTTTTGATATGCTGCTATCAAAAGCATATGCGAGAGCTGTTTATAGATTGAAAGCTGACAAGTTTGAAGATCATGAGGAGAAAAAAGGAAATCCTTCCAATTTGGAAAGTAAAAATCCACTGAAATCAGTGAATAACCCTCTCAATTCATCAGATAGAGGTATTCCCGAATTCAGATTGCCTTTTCAAGAAAGAAAAAACAAATCACAATCAGATAACTCACTACCCCTTGGTAATAGCTTACCTACTTCAAGAAAAGCGTCTGTTGTGTCAACTGACAACACATCAATTACGAGTAGTCAAACAACAGATGATTTAAACTTGGGTGACATACCTCCTCAACTTCCTTTCCCGAATGAACCATTGCCTATTTTGGAAAGATTTCCGTCATTGAAAGCTGTTCAATCCAGAGACTACTTGAAAGATTCACCAAGGGGTTCTATTTCAGGTGCTTCATTTGCTGGAAATTCAATCAGTGATGATAACAACTTGACATCTGTAAGATTACAAGATTTGAGATCAACAATCTCAAGCTCCAAGAAAAAACTGGCCTCAAGACAAGCTAGTTTCCAGGCAGTAGTTGCTGATGATTCTTCTATTTTAGATGTTAAATCAACAACTGACTCTTTTTCACAAGATATTTCAGATGATGCAACTCTTGTTTTAGAACCTTTACTAATCCCAAGATCATTATATTTACCATTCAACACGGATACGGTTAGTGCTATTGCTGAGTTTATGTATACTGGTCAACTAGGTGATAAATGGTTATTAACACCCACCACAACAGACAGTTTTATGATTGCCAAATTTTATGAAATCCCATTGTTATATGATCTTATTTCTGAGGTCTTATATGCAATTATTGGTAAAAAAGAAGAATCGTTAATCAATGAGTACACAGATTTGATTTCAACTTATCAAACTAGATTAGGAAAACACTTTAATGGAGATAAAGTCAAAATTGATCTTTATCATCTGGAACGTCCTAATTTTAAAAAAACTTGTGAAGAAATTGAAAATTTATTCAATACTGTTGATGATGGGTTCTTGAATTTATCAATTTTAAGAAAGACTTCAAAAGTGTCTGAGTTTTCTTTCTCATCATCTTCAGATAGTATAGTAGATACATCTAAGAAACCTTCATCACATAGATCTGGAAGATTCGGTAAATCGTCCCTTTCCAAAGAAGTGGAAGTTGAAGATGATTCTAATGAAAAAACGCACGACGACGACGAAGATGATGATGATGATGATGATGATATTGAGAATGAAAAAGAAGATGAACAATATAATAGTGAAACTGTTAATGAAAAATCACATCATGTCGGTAATGATTTGGATTTCAAAAACAGTTCATCAGTTAAACTGAATCAAGATGATCCAACTGAAAATTTAGATCCATTACTTGAGAAGAAGAAGAAAAACTTGAAATTAAAAACTGGTAATATTAAACAACCTATTGAAACAAGGAGAAGTCTATTGAGGGAACTTGATGATGAAGATCCATTATCGGCTTCAGGTCCAAGTTTAAAAACAAAGTCTATTGATGATAATACATCTGGTCAAATATCAAAAAGTAATAAAGAAGAAACAGATTCAACTGAAGATAGTTATGAAGTCCCAGAAGGTAGATTTAGTGTACCAAGAAGACATTTAAAAGTTGAAGATTCATCTGAAGAATCGAGATCAAATAATGTTGATGATAGCTCTAGTGATTCTGAAGATTTAGCTGTTGGTTTAGGTTTGATAAGTAATGTGAAATTGAATGGCAAGAAGAAAATTCAGGGATCTAATTCCAAAAATGGTGATTCAAATCATTATGAGGAACTTGATGAGTTTGAAGTTGATAATAATTTACCAACTTTGGCCAATCTTGCATCACCAACATCACTTCCTGCTGGTGATCATTTAATTCAAATTATTTATGAAACATCAGCATTGGCATGTGATTCCAAATTATTATTACTTTCTACGAATGTTTTAGAAGTTTCTAGATTTTTGAATAAAAAACGGACAGAATTATTAAAACAATTGGATGAATTCATTTTATCTGATTTGGAGGAAAGATTTAAGAAGGAAAGAATATTAAAAGATCCTGTGCCAAAAATATTTACTGAAATAAGTAGATCAAAATGTTCAACATCTCCGAACTCACCCCCTGGAAATGAAGCAATTTATCATGATTCAAATCCAATGATAAGTATAAATAAAAATCCATCAGTTCAATCAAGTCTGCAAAATATAAGTCATATTAATGAAGGTGTTGATTCAGTGATTCCACGTGAAAATTCAATAGGGTCAAGTTTTAGATCAAAAATCCCAGTTGTTAGAAGTTTCTCAAGTACAAACAAACCTAATATTAATAATAATGAAAAAATTGATCCAAGAGCTAGTTCTGCAAGTCTATCTAGCAAGAGTTTTGAAGGACAATCTAGTAATGAGCCTATAAAACGAGGTTTCTTATCATTTATGAGAAAACCTAAGAATAAATCAAAGAAATGAGAATTATTTAACCTGACTATATATCTGTGTTGTTGTTTTACTATGTGTGTGTGTGTTTTTTTTTTTTTGATTTTGTGTCTGCTTATTGTTTGTTTCTTTGAAGGGTTTTTTTGTGTGTGTTTTTTCGAATTAGTATGTTTTATAAAGGGATTTCCAGTTTATATGTTTCTGCGTATGTTAATGAAATGGTCCTGGAGATCAAAAGTCAAATTCAATACAAAATGAATGATTATTCTGGATAATTCGTAGAGGTGTTGTATTATTTGATTTAATTAAATTGTATTTGTTCATTTTAATAGTTAATAAAACATAAAAAATTTTAAAAAAGAAAAAGGTTAGCAAGTTAGTATTTTAGTTTGAATTTCTAGCTTGTTGAGTTTAATGAGAATTTAATATAATTTTTACGAATTTAATATTTAAAGTAATGAAATAAATTAAAATAATGATTGAAATATGTTTTATTAGCTAATTTGAAAGAAGATAATCCCCATAATTGATGAATTACATCTATACAATTCAGAACCGTTGATTTTAGACGGATGTTATTTGAGATATAAATCAATCACACATTATGTAACTCCTTGTAAAAGGATGTAAATGGCAGACTTGAAGTTGCTTATTCCCCAGATGTTGGACATTATCAAACAGAAATTTGCATTTAGAAGTGGAAGTGAAGGGGGTTGATCATCTTTAGTAATTGTAACATATGTGAATGATTGAAAACTGTCAAATGGATTGACTGGCCTGGACATTGGACATTGAATAGCGAGATTAAATGCAGGGCTTTTAGATTTAGTATCGGACCAATAGAATTGCAGGAACACTTTTAACCGGACCAAATTTCCTAAGGAGCATAAGGAGGCGCGAGAATTTTACGAGCACAAGAAAAGGATAAGTCCAACATATTTACTAAGGCTGTGAATTCCGGCTTTTGAGAGATGAGAAGATCTGCGCATTGGTGCCTTGAAAACTGCGAACGTGTTTAATCACTAACTACAAAAAGAGAAGAAAAACATATTAAAACAGGTACAAAATTATAAAAATATATTGTAAATCATATTCAAACAAAAAGCAAGGTTGGTACGTTCAAGTTAATTGTAATTTCAAGATGACATAACTAATAAAAGAGAATGAACTATTTGATAGAGTGACGTTTATTTTTTTTCTTAGAAGGGGAGGGGGATTGCCTTCCGCGGACAGGTTTTAGGAATGACTATTTGGCGCTTTATGCGCGGGTGGTTATACCCTTCCAAAAGAGAGATGTAGAGAAAGAGGGCAGAAATAAAGTATATATCAAATAAAATGAAAAAAAAAACACCATGCAAGTTATAATAAAACTGTGTGATTACCAAAGAGTATTAGCCATAAGATAATTAAATCTACAAACAATATAATTAAATCTAAAAAGTTACATAAAAAGTGTCAACTTCACTAAATTGAAGCGCTAATGCTTTTGCTGTACATTTCAAACGGTTCATGTGCTGCGCCCAAAACGTTTCTTTTTTTTTTTTTTTTTTTTTTGTTGATACCCCGTTATACCAATTGGTTACCTAATTAGGTAAGAATGGTAATTGAATGGGTGACATTTTTTTTAAAAATTGCCTATAATTACTAAAAACGGAAATAAAGAGCGGGAATTAAAATAAGCAGCCTTCCAAAAGACGTAATCGCACTATAATTTCAACCTTCCTAATTTAGACTTGGGATACTGTGGAGTCGTAAAAGCAAACATTCTTTTACAGAAAAGCAACATTTGGCTGCATTTGCTTTGACAAAAGAAAAGTGAACGCTTTTCAAAAAATGGAAATGAAAATGAAAATAAAAATTTAGTGCTCCAATTTCTTTTAAACTTTAGAACTCTTGATTTTCAGTAAAACATTAAAGGAACCTTTCCAAATAAAAATGTCTCAGTTCTATGACAAAAATTATCCTAATTATTCGGGTCAACCGTACCAGCGTCAGGATGGTCAAACATCTCCTAGTCAGCAGCAGTCTAGGCCTTACTACACCGTTCCTGCAAGTCAACAACAGCCAAATTATCAACCTTATGATCAATCTCAAAGTGCTTATTCAAACTATCCTCAGCATTTCCAACATCAGCAGTTTCAAACCTATTATCAAGCTCCTCCTCAGTCTCAACAATCCCAGGCACAATCCCAACAACAATCAGTTCAGCAACAGCCTCAACATGGTCAACATCAACATCAGCAACAACATCAGCCACAATCTTATCCAGTAAATGCAAACCAATCTTCAAATACAATCTCATCAACATCTTCAACAAATCCTGCTATCCAATTTAACCCTTATCAAATAAACCCCGCATCATATGGTGGTACTTTAGCTCATTATGGTTATGAAGGATACCCTGTTTCATTCGATCATCAACAACCCACTTCTCAAAATCTTGGATTTAACCCTATAAGAATTATAAACAAAAATCAATTTGAACCAACTCAAATCCCTCAACGTCCTAAATTAACAACTACCTTTTGGGAAGATGAATCAACTGTATGTTATCAAGTTGAAGCTCGTGGAACTTCTGTATCAAGAAGAGAAGATACTAATTTTGTTAATGGTACAAAATTATTAAATGTAGCTGGTATGACAAGAGGTCGTAGAGATGGGATTTTAAAATCTGAAAAAATTCGTTATGTTGTGAAAATTGGTGCTATGAATTTAAAAGGTGTATGGGTTCCATTTGAAAGAGCTGTTGAATTAGCAAGAAATGAAGGAATCCTTGATATTTTATATCCATTATTTGTTAAAGATATAAAAGAATTATATCATGGCCCTCAATTTTCTGGTGGTTTAACTGCTGCTGCTAATCAAAACCCAAAAAATATCGTTCCTGTACAAGTTACAAACACAAATTTTATTCCTCATGTTTATGCATCAAGAGATAAAAAGAAGACTCAATCAACAACTCCACCTGAAAATTCTCAAACTTCTCAAACTTCTCAAGAACAAAAAACCATCCAAGATCAACAATCTCAACAATCTCAGCAACAAGCTCAACAACATCAGAATCCACAACAAATCCAAGATCCCCACCAACATCAACAGCATCATCAACAACAACAACAGTTTCAGGGCCAATCTTCATACTCTTACCCATACACTTATGCTTCCAACACATATAGTTATTATCCACCTTCCGCAACCACATCTCAAATAGCTCCAGTCAAACAAGATGAAGGTAATGAAGATAAAAACTTGGAAGATAAATGAAATCATAATTACTCATTTTTTATCACTTTAATTTCCATTCATGTTTCTTATCAGATAATCGATTCTTTTCTTTTTTTTTTGATTTGATTTTCACTTCCTATTGGATCTGTTTGTGTGTGAGTATTACTTCCTCCTTATTTGGAGTTCATGATTACGTCTATTATTCCGATCTTTTCTTTTCTTTTCTGGTCATTTTCTTCCTTTTCTTTATTCCCCTTTTATACTCTCATACTTCATTTGTCATAATTAATGTTAAATCATTATCCTTTGTTCTATTTTACTGCATCATAAAGTGATTATCTCTAATGAAAGATATTCAAATCCTACTATCACCCCCTCTTTTTTTTTATGATCCTCCTTATCTGTCTTTTTGTGCTCCTTTTTTTTTTTTTTGGTTTTCCTATCCTATCCAATTTATTTGCATATCTCATCTCAAGTTTTATGTTATTGACCATAACTAAGACCTTTGAAAGAAAAAGTTTTATTATTCTTTTGGGTTTTATTTGTCTTATATTCTTATTTTTTTTGGATTATTTTGTTCTTCATAATCATAAAAATAAACATAATCTCTCACCATATAATGAAATAATTATTCATAATTGTAGAAATCTTATTACATTGCCCTTTTTTTTAAACGATTCTAATGTTATTTTCTTTTATATGTACACATCTAACTGGCTAAATCAACGCCACCAACAGCCCATATTTCGTTCTCATCTTCAATTCTGTCGGAGAATAATGTTTCATCATCTCCTCCAGCGGATATTCTTTCTCTTTCAACACCAGCCAATCTAACACCAACTCTCTTTGTGTAGTCACCAATTGATCTCAATTGAACTTTTGTACCAATAACTGTATCAATCGTAGATCCTTTAGCACTAACCTCTTCAAACCATTTGTTGAAACTTTCTAATTTATCATCATCAACTAAATTGAATAAAGAAAGGTATGCCTTTTCAGCAGCCAATTTAATTGGAATAATAGCATCTCTAACAGAAGCAAACACTGATGGAACAATCACATCAAAATGAGGTTCGAAGAAATTAGGATTCATTCTAGCAACTGTACGAATAACAACCAATGAGTATCTTCTAGTATCTAGAGAATTACTAACAGGTTTCAATGTAGTAATAGCCAATTGTTTTGTCAAGTCAGAAACTAATGAGAATGGAATTTCAAATGGTTCTTCTGAAACTGGTTTATTATTAGGAGAAGCTTCACCATCTAGTAGTAATAATTTACCAATTGCAATGGTTGAATTATCACTGATATAAGCAGATGGTGCATTACAACCATCTATTAAACTAGCAACAATAGATGGTAACAATCCAGCATTAAAGATTTGATTTGGTGCATCTTTCAAAAATGCATTCAAGGTCAAAATGGCAAATTTGGATGAATCATCTCCTTGCAATGGAGTATTTAAAACTTTAGTTTTCAAAATTTGAGATCCTTCTTCAATTGTTAAAATACGTGATAAGGCACCGACTAATCTAGCATAAGCAACAGCTAATTTATCATCTGCTTCTAAAATATCTTGTTCAACCAAATCTAAGATACCGTTTTTAGAAGCTTGACTTAATTTTTCACCAGCTTTAGTTAAAACTTCTAATAATGCCTTCAACATGGCAGCTTTCACACCAGAAATTTCAGAATTTTTAGCACCAACCGTTAATTCAGAAACCAGTGGATCAATTCTGGTTTGGAATTCAATCAATGTACCTAAAGCTTTAGCAGCTCTAGAACGTAAGGTCTCATTATTAGCATCTGATAATGATTTGACAAAAGTTCTTTGTAATTGAGGAATAAATGGACGTAAAAATTGAGGAATTTTTTCTAACAAAATGTTCAAAGCAAACAAGATAGCTGCTTTAATATCACTTGAGAATCTTTCACCAACAACTCTAATCAATGGACCTGTTATAACAGTAACCAAAGGTTTCAAGTTGGCAGATGGGGTTTTCGAGACAACATCAGCAATGGCAAAAGCAGAAGCTTCTCTTTGATCACTACTACCATACATCAAACCATGTAAGAAGATTGGTAAGATAGAGTTTGGACCTTTTGGTAATACAAAACCAGCTAGATCTACACCAGCAATACCGGTCATTTGAAGTGCTTGTTTTGATGGTTTGATCAATCTTTCTAATGATTCTTTTGATTGTTGTTTCACTAAAGATGTTAAAGCCAAAACAGCTTTAGCAACAACATTTGAGTTTTTATCATCTAATGATAAAATACATTGAGTGGCAATATCTTGAGTGTAAATGGAATAGTCCAATCTTGTTTCAACAAAGAAAGATGGTAAACGATCATAAATAACAGCACGTTTAGCAATATCATCACCTTTAATCAAAGATAACAATTGTTGTAATAATGGATGTAAACCTTCATCATTTTCAACAGATAGAGTAATCTTATCAAATGATTCTTTCAACGCATTCTCAGTTTCTTCATCTAAACCAGGTCTGACCAATTCAGTAACTAAAGTATTAATCACGGTACTTAAACGTTTGTACAAGGCAGAACCAGCAACCTCAGCCATAGAACCCAAAGCATTAGCTCTGAAGGCATCAATTGGTGAGGCTAATAGAGTAGGTATCAAGATTGGGAAGATCACCTCTGATTTAGTAGTCATAATCTCTTGTAAAGCTGATAGAGCATAGTCAGATTCTGATGATTGTAGCATATTTAATAGATATGGAATGATCTTATCAATAGCAACTTTTCCAACAGAGTTTTGGAAGGCATCAAATGCAGTAGCAGCAGTTTCACGGACTGCTGGAGATGAGTCAATAAGAGTAGAACGAATGATAGCAACAAAAATATCTTGATACGTATTGATATTGTTTTCAGAGGTTGATTCAAGAAGTTCATGAATTGCAATACAAATACCTTGTTTAGCATCTGGATCACTAGTTTGTAAAGATTCTTGCAAATTTGGTAACAATTCTGATAAAGCATTTGCACCAACACGACGAACAAGATCACCAAGTGTTTGAGCAGCAATATTACGTTGACTTTCATCAGAGTTTGACAAACGACGAATGATAATATTGGTGAGGGTTGGCAAGATCTCTTTAACAGTACGTGGTGTGTTAGCAACCAAAGATTTCCAAATATCAATAGCAGCATTTCTAACAATAATAGCACTGTCAGAACGACAAATGAATAACAATGACAGAATTCTATCACGACGTTCAGCACCAAGAACTTCTATCAATTGAGTTTGAACTTTACCAGAATGTTCGCTTTCATCTTCAACCAATTCATTCTTACCACTGATACCAGTAACTTGGAATAGCAAATCACCAATAAGTTCAACAGATGAAGCACGAATACGATAGTTGGAATCCAATAGCCCACTTTCCAATTCTGGAAGAAGTAAATCAATCGCTTTGTTGGCATAGTTTTTAACAAGTAATCTACCAGCTTTCAAAGCAGTAGCACGAATGCTTTCATCAGTATCAGCTAGACCATTCAAAATAGCTGGAATAATTTGACTAACATAAGGAGCAAATTGTGAACCAAAAGTAACTGGTAAGAAAAGCAACATTGGCAAGAAACCTTCACGCACAGAAGCACGGCTATTAACAGCACCTTTCAAGATAATAGGCAAGACTTCATCCAATTTACGAATACCAATACCACTGACAACTTCAGCAAGTGCTTGTGCTGAACCCAAGCGATCACCAGCTTTGACTTCATCAGCCAAAGTGTCAAGAAGACGTGGAATAAGAGTAGGGAAATTTTCTTCACCCAATTTCTCAACAAGGGCACCAAGGGCTCTAGCAGCTGTTGCCCTAGTGTTTGGAACAGGATCAACCATAGCAATTTCCAATTCTGCAACTAGTTGTGGCAAGTATTGTATTAAATCTTTAGTATCGACCAGGATAGCCATATTACCAACAATTTGACAAGCTTTTCTTTTAGTGTTGGCAGATCTGTCACGCATACCACGGTGAATGACATGAATGATGATAGCCAATGAAGGACCATCGATATAATGGACAAATTGAGTCTTAATCAAAGAATCTAAGGCATCTTCAGTATACTTTGTTGGGTCACCAATAGCTTGAATCAAAACTGGAACCAAACTTTGAATTTCTGGATTACGGATAACCTCACCAAATCTCTTCAAAGATTGATCAGCAGCTTTACGAACTTCTTTATGAGAATCATTTAGCACACCAACGATTTCAGGAACAATTGTGGATAATGAAGCAGATAATTGTGTTGGATCCAAGTAGGCCATAGAACCCAATAACTCAACAGAACCTTTCTTTGATCTCCAAGAGATTTCATCCAAGTTTCCAATAGCTAATGGAACCAGTTTCTTAACACCATAACTAGTAGTTGTAGACATGATGACTTTGGCAGCATTTGCAGCAGCATCTCTGACTTCAGGAACAGAATCACCTAAGCTCTTTAACAAAACAGGAAGGATTTCAATAACATATGGCTCGAAAAATTTACCCAAACATTTAGACAAACATTCAAAAGCAGCAGAAACACTTTCACGACGTTTTGGATCTTTTTTATCATCAGCAGCATCACTCAAGTTACGAATGATATCAAAATCAACAATAGCAGAGATACCATAACCTTTGACTAGACCAGCAATACCATATGCAGCACCTCTTCTGCGTGATAAAACGGGAGATTCAAATAAGATCTTAAAAAGTTGGTCAATATACACAGGAACATTCTTTTTGAATAATGGGACCAATGGAGCAATGACATCAGCAATAGCAACTTGAACTTTTTCAGATGGAGTTTGTAGAGTGGATAATAATCTATTGGTTACAGTGACTAAACGATCATCTTCAGAAGATAAATGCTTAGCCAAATAACCGTAAAGAACAACAATTTTTTCTCTAATCTCTTCTTCTTCCTTTTCAGTTCCTTCATTTGATGCTAGTGATTCCTCAAAGATAGGAATCAAAGATTCAACGTTTTCAGCACCATGTTTATCAATAATGGCAATGGCAGCTTCTTTGAATTCTTCGCTGACAATTGGCTCTTTGTCAGCCAATGCTCTTTCATTAATGATGAATTTTATGAATTGGGAAACATATTCCGGATTATCAAACAAAGAAGAAATATATTTCAAAGTGATAGCCAGACCACTACGGATTTCATAATGATCTTTTTGAGCCTGAGAAGATTTGACAACAAATCCAAATTCATCCAAAATTGGTTCAGGAGGACGAGCCTTTTCAGAGTACAGTTCCAGAAGCTCAGTTAAGACGGTCGGGAATTCATCAGCATGTAGTCTAATAGAATCAGCTAAAGCCTTTGCAGCAGATAAACGCAAACCACCATCTGGATTACCTAAGTAATTGTACAATGATCTAATGTTTTCAGCGGAAACTTTGAATTTATTTTCTTGCCAGATGGTCAAGGCAATTTCAGAATTCGATTCCTCATTATCATGGCATGCGATCCAAATCTCATCTGCATATTTCAACTCAGACAAATCAAATTCTTGATCCAAAGCTTCCAAAACAGCATTACGGACAAAAGTCTCAGGGATTAATAAACCAGAGAATAAATCTTCTAGATCCTTGTTATTGAATTCAATAGAAATGTTTTGGGCCAAGATCAATAAGCAATCTTTTGCCAATTTTGCCTTTGAAGGTAGTGCCAACAAAGATAACAAAACATGAATGATCTGAGAACGTGGAATTGCTGGTGATTTGAATAGCTCAGCGTGATTGCTAATGATCTCAAGAGCCAACAGCAATTGTTCCTCTTCTTTATCTTCCTCAACAAATTCTGAATTAGAAACAGGTTTTTTTGAGTTTCTAATAGCAACGATTTTACCTTGTTCTAAAACTTTAGATAAAAGAGGTAGCAAATACACCAAAGAGATTTGGTCAAATGGCTGGTTGACAGAAAGGAATTTAACCCTGAATAAAAGACGAGAAATCAAATCCAATAGATCCTCTTCTTTGAATCTTTTATCCAGAGAGTCAACATTCTCAATTCTCAAAGTCGCAATACCCAAAAAATATCTCAAGTTACCAAGTTTTGGCGAAACATAGTTTGACAGATCCAGGAAAGCATTAATACCTGAAGGTCCAACAAGTTCGTGGACGACAGGGTAGGCAAACACAGATAATAAACCATTTACAGCACTTGCGAACCAGATTGATTGACCATTATCAAGGGCTGAGCCTGATTTAGACAATGATTCAATAATGCCAAGTGAGCGTTTTAATGCATTATGAATATTATTTACACGTTGTCTGATAGTAGACTCTTTAGCCAACTGGACGGCAACAATTTCAAGTTCTTCTTTTGTCAACTTCTTGGTAGATTGATTCTTCTTTGATAGCTCTTTCTTCAAACTTTCTTCCCATTTACGAGTCTCATAGTCTTTGGAATTCTTATCTTCCACAGCTTTCTTTTTGCTTTCAAGGACATTGACGACCAATGAACCTTCTTCACCTTTCCAGATTCTAACATCTTCATCATTGATAGATGCCAAAAATTTAACATCCAAGTCCTTTTTGAAAATTTTGTCCAAAGAAGGACCTGCAACAGAAGGTGAGATGAAAGCAAGTGTAGCAACAGCATCGGTCGACGCTTTAAACAGACCAGATTCAACAATCTTAGGGTTAGCGTTTAATAAGATATCTGAAACACTAGAGATTATTTGATGGTGGTATTCATTCACGATATTGCCAGGATCTAAACCAGATCCTAGAACCAGTGAGATCCAAGAGAAATTGGATGGAAGCACTTCATGATGAGCTGCAATTATTAGCTCACTTAGATGTTTGGCTGTAATTTCAGAGTTTAGTTCCACAGAAGATTGAGAGAAAGAATGCAGAGCTGAAGATAAACGAGAGAAGACGAAATTTGTAGTGAATTCGTCTTGATCTTTAATATTTAGAATGATTTCGGTGATAGCTTTGATAAGAGAATCACCGACAATTTCCTGTTGAAGCTGATAAGCAATTTCGAGCTCTTGAGTGTTTAATTGACGAACATCAGGGGAAGAATCTTTGGATAAAATAAAAGAGATCCAAGCTTTACCTAAAGCCAAGTTAGATTCCTTGGCAGCTTTCGTTGATGCAGATAGTGCTATAATAAACCATAGCTTTTCCTCAGAAGTAGATAGCTTAGAGTATACTCTAGTGTTGAGCAAAATAGATGGCTTATCTAGGTCTGTAAGAGCCTTATCAAAAACAGACGAGGTATCAATCGCATCCCCAATCAAACCAGCGATATATAATGTGACATAAGGGACAACAATACCTTTGATATCTTTAGTTGGATTATTAACAATTTCATCAAAGGCAATCACAGCATTTGAAAAGTTGCTAGCCAAAAAGTTGATCACGTTTTCATTAATTTCAGAACCAATTAAAGCAGCACCAAGATTAATAAACCATAATCTTTTCAGTTGGATCTTAGAATCTTGAAAACCCTTGACAATAGCAGAAACAGCATCAGGAGATGCATTTCCTGAAGTGTTGATACTTGATAAAAAGTGGACGAAGAATGCTTTCAAACTTGACGATAAAGAAAGTTCATTTTGGTCTTTAGTTATCAATGGAACCAGAGCAGTGATCACCTTCGAAGAAACTGACTCAACTTTAGATGGAAGTAAAGCAAGGATTGTGAAGACCAGAGATTTTTGGTCAGCTGCAGAAATGGTCTTGATAGCCTTTAGTAGCTCCTCCGTAATAGTAGAAAGCGCTTCCTTAGTTGATGGAGCTTTAATTATTATAACAAAGTTGTCAAAAGCCAATTGACGAACTGTTTCTTTGGAACTCTTAATGGAAGAGATTAATTGAGTGAGAAGTTTAGATGACTTAACTAGTTCTGGTAAGTCAATTGAGTGATCCAGACCTGTGAACAAAGATTGGGCGAAAGATAGTGATAGTTCAGAAGATCTCATGATAGCCTTTTCAAGTGCAGGGATAACACTGGATTTCAAAAGTTCAGCAGAGACAAACTTTCTTGAGAACTGTTCAAAGCCTGTTGGATTAGACAATGGAGTTTTACTAGCCAATGCGACTTTTGTGTAGTAGTCAACAACAACATTTTGGTCATCAGAAGATAAATCATTCGAAGAAATAGCTCCGATGAAAGAAAGCACAGCATCAACAGATATCTTAGATCTAGTAACTTGTTTGATAAACAAAGAAACCTGTTCAGATGAGAGGTTGGTAAAAGCTGAGGTAGTTGATTTCACAATTGATTTCCTTATCTTGCTTTTATGAGAATCATCTTCTGGAGTAATTTGATAGAACAATGCATCAAACAAAGCAAGTTGGGCTGAGACTATATCATTTACCAAAGTAGCAAAAATACCAGATGCAGAAAATTGTTTTAATATCGAGTTGATCCAGGTCGATAATAAATAGAGGTCTTCCAGTGGTATTGATTTAGACTTCGACAATACTTTATCCAAAACTTTCACGAATTTTCCCAAAGATTCAGTATTTAAGGAGAAAGTCTGTAAAAGTAGAGATGTAGATCTGTTTCTTGATGATGGCGATGAAGCTAGTTGTGGGTAATGCTTCAATAAGGTACCTTGTAGTAAGATCAAAGATTTATCAGAAGCGTCAGTGATGGAGGAAAGGAATTGCTCTAACCTATCAAAAGCTTCATTTTGAACCTTTGTAGAAGAAAAAAAGAGCTCTCTGTCGAGATCCTCCCATATAATAGTGTCACCAGACATCTTCGGTTGTTGTTAGTAACCTTCCTTTTAGAGTAGAGGGGATCAGTGAAGCTAACAATGCAAAGAAAAAAGCCTGAGAGAAGATTAACAGTAAATAAAGCTCTAATGACTGATTTCAGGGCGGTCAACTGGTGTTCTAGCCTATTGTTAAGAAGCGTAAAGCACGATACCTTCCAAGAGCCCGCTGTTGAAGAAAAAAAATAGTACGCACAACACAAGAAAACACGACACCGTTGTGACGTTTGTGTAATACAACACTATAAAAGTCGGCCACTTCGAAAAAAAAATTAACCTTTTCCCACAACCTTCTTTATCAACTATTACAGTCAATGAGGAGAGGTTATAGGCTAATCGTCATCCGTTAGAGCTCTGGCTAGGATCGTAAGATACCTATGGTGTCTTCTGGTTTCGGCGGGCGTTGTGGATTGCATCGTGGCTTTCACCACCTTCATAGCGATGTTTCTTTACACCATTTACTGAGGCTGCTAAAATAGTTGATCAGATTCTATTATAATATCTGTGTTCTTTATACACCCAACATGTAGTTTACCAACCCCTCCATGGAATCCAGACGTCCTCTACTATACCGTCGTTGTCCAACACATAAAAAGCGTTGTATGAGTTAGCTGTAATACATGAATGGTTAGGAATGATCTTGACCTTTGTTCCAATTGGTATGAATTGAGCATTAAAAAGATCAATAGGGGCCAGTACACCATGTTCTTGACTAACTCTATCGACTCTCCATTGACCAAACTCTTTGTCTGTTTTGACCAGTCCAAAACCTTGGTAATTCGGTGCAGTTTCTCGAGATAGTGAAATAACACCTGTGTTGGTCAATTGTTCGCCCACCGAGTTGTTTCTGTTGGGATACCTGGAAATAACCGTACCGACGACACCAACAGCAACATTAGATTCAGTTACGCACCCAGTTGATACTTGTTGCAAATCACAAAACGCATAGTTACCAGCATGAAGCTCCAATTGACCTTCAAACTCATTAATGATTCTGGCTATTTTTTCATTGGTCTTACTGAATATGTGGTGGTCTAGTGAATGAAGAGTTGGAGTAGCTCCAACTGAGACAGTCAGTTTCCCAAGGTCATATTCTGGCTTCATTGATGATAGAAGCATGAAACCTTTGTTGACGGTTTCTAGTTCCTCAAGTAACCTCTCTTCGGCTTCTTCAATGGTTTTGGAAGCATATGAATGACCAGAGTGAACGTAAAACCCATATAATTCAATAGAATTAACATCAATAATCACATTGATGACTTCAGAAAGATAAGAAGTGTCTAAAATACCGGCTCTATGTGTCCCATTATCTAACTTAACAACCACATTGAACTTCTTGCTCAATTTGTTCTTCTTGGAGAATTCCTTGATGATTTCAATATGATCCAAAGAATCAATCAATAAAATAAGCTGATCAAAACGAAATTGGAGGGCAACAATCTGTTCCAAGGTTTCCTCAGTTACATTTGGAAGACCATATATGACACTTTTAACAAATGTATCTTTTGTTTCTTCTTGATACTGAGCAATTGACCAAGCTTCCTTCAAGGTAGACACAACAATCGAATCATATGTTGGACCACTATAATTAGGAAGATCATAACCCAATTGCTTTCTGGTACCTTCAATAGTTTTGTGTGTCTTAACATGAGCACGGAATCGAGTTCCTAAGCTGTTGATTCTTTCAAGCATTCTAGTAACATTGGAATTGACAGTGGTAGATTCAACATAAAATGACGGAGTTGGTAAACTGGTCCACGCTTTACCTTTGTAGCTTTCTAATAGCAATTGTTGAACATTTGGTGACGGGAAAGCATGGTTTGGATTGATAAATGTCATTTTCTTTCAGGTTAACTGGAGTTGTATAATGTTACTACGAATTCCTTTTACTGCTTTTCCATCAAAGGTTCAAAAATAATGACGAAATATTCTGGGTCCGAGATACTTGATAGCCACTACTTCATTTCCCATCTACGTAAAATACCTGATGGTCTGCAGTGCAGTTTTATTGACCATTTATTGGCTCTGACGTTGCTATTGAGATTCAAAACCTTGTAGAGAGGTCGCCCGGATTGAAAACATGTAGGTTCAAGTTGATTAGTGAGATCGCTTCCCCATTGCGCGTTAGAAAAATCCGAAGTTGACGGACTATAAATACACAATTATTTTCTCGTCTACTCAAAACAAGAAGTACTTGCGCTATATAAGCAACATGCCTAACGCCCAAGCACCAAGAGCAATTTTCTTCCGTCATGGGTATGTTATCTTAACTTGTATATACCTGCTGTATTTTTTTTGACTTCTCCCTAACATCACCTGAAGCCAGACTGAATGGTCAAAATCTGGTCAATTCACTTCAATCACAGATTTGGACCTGACTCCTTTTGGTGTTGAACAGATGAGAAGAACTGGTAAGGCAATGTTTTCCAGTGGATTTGTCAACCCAGACCATATCACTTACATTTTCACTTCTCCTAGAAAACGTGCAATCCAAACGGTCAATTTGATCTTAGAGTCTTTAGACGAAAAAATTAGATCCAAGATTAAAGTGATTATCGATAATGACTTGAGAGAATGGGAGTACGGTGATTACGAAGGTCTTCTTGGATCTGAGATTGCTGCTAAGAGGGCTGAAAATGGTTTGGATAAAGAAAGACCATGGTTGATCTGGAGAGATGGCTGTGAGAATGGTGAAACAACAAAGCAAGTTGGGTTGAGGCTTTCTAGAGTTATAGATAGAATTCAGAACATTCATAAAAAATCATTAGAAGCTGATCAACCTAATGATGTCTTTGTCTTTGCTCATGGTCATACTTTGCGTTATTTCGCTGCCTTATGGTTTAGACAAGGTCATGAAGAAGCTATTGATGAATCAACACCAAAATATGTGAAATCTTATGAAGACGACACAGTTGAACCAGTGGAATCTGACAAATTCAGATACCTGGATGAAAATCCAAACTTCATCTTAGATGCTGGTGGTGTGGGTGTTTTAAGTTATGCTCATCATAACATTGAAGAGCCTGCTTTATCATTAGCTGGTGCTTTTGTGATCCCACCAGAACAAATTGCTCTTGACGCTTAAACTACCCCAAAGATTTTAGATATTATATTTTTAAATTGGTATAAAATATGTTATTTAATACCTTACTTCGTAGGCACCTCCTTGTGAAATGTATCTAAGCCATTTAATGGTTGTATATTTTGATTTCTCATGGACTTTAAGAAATCTGACCACTAGACCAGAACTGCTGAACATCAAGATGTTAAAATCAAGTGTTATTGGTGGTCTGGTCCATGAGTTAAATCCTTGGTTAGACTGTGCTAGTTTGATTGTTGCTGTTAGAGAATGTTGAGTCAATCCACTGAATTTGTTGAACGTCCAAAAGAAGCATCCTTCAGTTGAAGAGAACTTGGCTTTACCACCCGAACTTGAAAAATCAACATCAATAGTGTTTTTATGTGTGGGAACTTTGACAGTGATATCAGTAGCATTGAGTTTAGAAGGGAATAAAGATTTCAAAATGATTCGTAATTCAATAGTATTTGGTCCTGACTGAGCGATCAGGGGAGAGAGCTTGAAAGGTAAGTTTAAATTATCAGAGCTCACATACTTCATTAGATCAAACTTACCATCAGGTGGAATAAATTCAATGAGTCTATCTGTATCAAATTTATCTAGATTAACACACTGATGGAATTTGCAGTCCTTTAAAATGACATTTTCAGCTGCTGCTTTTGGAATAGCTTTCTTGTTTTTAACATCATATTCACTCAATGCATCACCAAAAGAATCTTTATCTAAACTTAGAGAATCATTCAACCCAAAATTACAAACAGGCATTCCTGACAATTGAGTTTTCATCTTTATGGTACCATCAACGAAAGATCTAATAATTTTGCCCTCTGGAGATATCAAGACATTCAGCTTTTCATAGACATCAAGGAATATTTCATTTGTTTTATATTTAATTCCAGTTTTTCTCCAAGGAGTGTCACTAGATCTCCAATCATAACTGTCTACTTTCTTCGTTTTATTGATATTCACCATCAAATTCTTATGTTTACCCTCAACGATAGGCGGGACAACTTGTTTCAATGAATTGAAATCAAGCGATTGGGGATAGCCAAAATCCAAGACTTCATCTAGAAGATCATAAATTGTGGTGAAATGCTCAGTCAATTGTTTTTCATTCAACTCCCCTCCAAAGTAGTTCAATAGAAGAGCTTCAAAACCGTTTAGGAATTCAAATATCACACCAGCATCCGCGTTTGCCCTTGTTACCGCTACTATCCAAAGATCATTAGATTTGATATGGAGAAATGTGGTTGATCCCAGAGTAAGAATTGGTGACCTTACTTCCAGATTTGAAATCACCTGAATTCTGAACACGTCAGATATGCCCTGTTTGACACCATCTTTGAATAGCCTCGAAATCAGAATATCTTCCTTCTGATTAAAAATGAAGAGCGCATTAATTGTCATTTCCAAGCCTTTTAATGATCCAGAAGCTTATAGAAGTCTCAATCTGATCCAACGGGCTTTTTCTGTTGCACTTTTCCCTTTGTTTTGACCCTTTGTTTTGACTGTTGTTACCATTTTGAATTGTATTATTTTTCGCAGGTTTACAGTTTGATGTGAGGGTGGTAGATCGGGCCGCTCGTTCCAGCCCTCCACGCTGTCCTGTCTAATAGCATCAACCTAGTCCTGCACAATTCGCCAATGAAAGGCAATTGCTATGTAACTGTATTACATTCCTGCTTCCTTTCGATTTCCTTTAAAATTCACGGCTGGCTCTAATTTCAGAACTTACATTCAAAGCGTTTTTAGCCTTCCTACACTGAATTCTACTGAACATTAAACAAAAAAATCATATTCGCTATACACTGAAGGATCATAGGTAAATGGACAAAACTTCAGTTAATTTAGTTAAGAGCACACTAATTTCTTCCTTCTACAAGCTAAGAATGACATGGTGACTGGAAATTATAACACACTTTCGAGCTTATCAGCAGTCAAGGAGCAACCACTAATAATAAATTGAATTGAGCATGTTTTTGAGGCTGCAGGCAATCAAGCCATTCTGTCAAGATCATCAGGGACAGGGCACCTGCCAAGCGGATATTGCTGTTGTATAACTTTGTCTTGCAGTTTCGATAAAAG
Source organism: Wickerhamomyces jianshihensis (assembly GCA_030562945.1). Taxonomy (NCBI): domain Eukaryota; kingdom Fungi; phylum Ascomycota; class Saccharomycetes; order Phaffomycetales; family Wickerhamomycetaceae; genus Wickerhamomyces; species Wickerhamomyces jianshihensis. The sequence goes on from JAKUAH010000237.1 coordinate 98,706, forward strand.
GAGTGCTGTAAGTAAAATGATAAAGGCGGATATTTCTATTATCTAGAAAAAGGGCTATGCTTTTTGAATAAACTTGTAGGGGATCCATGATATAATTCGAACATGCCGATATCTGTTCATCAAGACTGTTGCCAAATAGAAAATTGTTCGTATGCTCTGAAAAAAGTAACCTTCGCCGATTGCATTTTACTCTCATATACGAACCACAGGTAAGTAGAAGCGCTCAATAGATAGATGCAGCGATTAGCCTAACAGAATACCATTCATCAGCCCATTCAAGATCAAACTAAGTTAAGTGGTTGAAACCTGAACCAATCATTGATAACAGTCACCAAATTTACAGTTTGCAGCGATTGTCAACAGGTCAAATTCAAGATGGTTTTTGACAATGCTTCTAAAATTAGCAAACTAACCAAATAGCTATCATTCTATTGTAGTATTCGTGGGGGTTACTATAAATCCACAAGAAGAATAACACTGAGAATGCTTGAATCACGTTAGGACTGTTCCATATCATCATACCACTCAACAAATAGCTTTCCTCTGAGTTCAGTAGTCTGGTCTATGTTACAAAACTTTAACGAACTGATATGCTGCGGGGTTGCAATTTTCAGAATATTAAAACCCGAGATTTACTCTTTAGCTGATCTGACGCACAATCTTTTCACAATAACATCGGAGAGGGCTAAACTTAGTTCCATTACCCCTGGAAAATTATTTCCGAATCGGACTCCACAACCACAATGAGCCATGGAGAGCTCCAAAATGCACAGATAAGAATAGGCTAACAAATTTGAGAATAAACAGCACAAAATCGTAGATGTATAGTTAGTGAAATCATCTACTTGAACCTCCACAATTTGCACTCTAAAAGTTACTAGGTTTTGGCCATAATGATGGCATGGATGGTTGACCCAGGTTAAGTAACCATTACAATATTAGTGACAGTCAAGAGAACAATACCTCCAACGTAATCTGTCACGAACCATTTCCGTGCGTATGAGCGTCATTATGGAGTGTGAGTTTTTTGCAATTGATCTGCACCTTTGCTGCAGTAAATCATGTATTGGGACATGAAATCTTCGGGGTATTCTTCAGCAAAAATCATACTCTTGCAGTGTTGATAGTCTAGATGCAGTAACTTATACTAATAAGGCGTTCAACCCTCAGTCAACTGATCAAAAAAAAAATACTGTAGAAAACAAGAGTGCTGAACTTTGAAGCTTCAGATCCAACTCAGTAGTGGCCAAAAGACAAAACCAATCAACTTTTCATATTCAGGAGAGAATTTGGAGCATTATGATACAAAAAGCGTATAAGAATCACCACATAGTGCTTAGCCGCTGTGTATATTGTCAACTTTTAACATCCACAGTAAGTTTTACTGCAATTTCCCCAACTGCATACACTAAAAGTTCGAACCCCCATTAAAGTTTTGAGCACCGCGATGTATAGTTTTGATCATAAGTCAATGAAAGTTTGACTGCGTTTTTCTAAAAATGACTATAAATAATCTTCATTTTGCCAATAATTCACACAGAAACAGATTTCTCTGTTCAGAGTTCTTAATCAAATCAAACAATTATTGGTAGCTCATAAACACAATAGTTAAAGTGTCAAACCTCTCCGGCAATCTAGAATAAATATCTTCCTTCAAAAATTGCATTGAATAGCTTTTAAATTTCAATTCTAATTAGCCGCCCTACTCAGACCACAGTAATCTAGGACTTAACAGTGATCAGAAATATATCCCTTTATCAGAAGAGTATAACCACCAGGTTATAATTACTAAAATAACATCAGCTGCTGTTTAGAGCACAATAATCTTTTTCATTAGCCGCCAGAAAACTCAGATTCCAATGACTTCAAAAACTCCATTAATCACAGTTGTTGAAGGTGATAACATCGGCAACATCACAGAGTTGGATGATCTACCTTTGAAGAGAGAGTATGAAAAGCTTCCAAGTTCATTTGGCACTCATACATTTTCGAACTTAGTAACTGCATCAGCTTCTGAAGCTGAGTCAGACCTTTCAGAATCAGAATCCGATGAAAATCTCGACTTTCTTGAAGATGACAATCTAAATCCACCTTCAAATAAGAAATTGGATGATTTCAACGAAGGTATTGACCCCAATGATACATTAGAGGAAGCGGAATCTAAAGAGTCTTCTAAAAAGGAAACAAAATTTAGAAGTCGTCCATCTGCTTGTGTTTTCGTTGCTAGGTAAGTGCCAGATTATACGTTTCAAAATATCCACACTAACAACCCTGAATAGCTTAGCTGCAAGCTTAACTGATGATGAATTATCTGTGTCAGTCACCAATCACTTCCAAAAAGTAGGTCATTAAATTTTCTTACACCTTTCTGATGCGGATACTAACAATAAAAACAATAGTGGGGTGAGCTAGCTCTGGTCAAGGTGTTGCGTGATACATCAAACAGACCATATGCATTTGTCCAATACACTAGTGATGAAGCAGCAAAGGTAGCTTTGAGTGAAGGCCAACATTCAGTCCTTGATGGTAGAACAATCCGTTGTGAACCAGCAAAAGTCAACCGTACTTTGTATGTTGCAACCGCAGACGGAAAAGATGCTAGTATTCATGACGTCAAGGAGGTGTTAGAACAATTTGGCGAAACTGAGCAGTTAACTGGAAATAATGATTCAAGTTTCAGCAAATCCAATTTGAACAAAGCTTGGTTTTGCAAATTTGCCTACAGAGATGATGCTATCAGAGCTTATGCTAATTTGAGACTGAGTCCAGAGTGGATTGTAGAATGGGCACAGAATATTGATGGTCCAACGGAAATTTTTGAGAAACAAGAACCTGACGTTGTCATTGATAGGTTCTCTGTTTTTGTTGGTCAATTGAGTTCTCAAGTCACTAAAGAAAAATTGAATGAGAGATTTTCAAATCATGGAAAAGTTTCTGATATTGTTTTAGTACTAAGACCTGGAAACAACTTTGCCTTCATCAAATTTGTTAGCGAGAAAGCAGCAGCAGCAGCAGTTGAGAGAGAAAATCATGCAGTAATTTTGGAAAAAACTATGCATGTTCAATATCGTGAAGTTCACCACAAAAAAAATAAATACTCCAATTCAACTTCACCTCGTTTGAATCTAGCACCACCACCTGTCAACTTACCATACAGGAGATCAAGCACTGGATCTGGTTATGGATTTTCAACTGCTGAGCCATACAGGCAATATAGCTCCTACAATTCATATCAAGGTTGTCAAAGAAGAAGTTCTGGTAAGTATCATTTGTCACCTCGTTCAGTTTCATTAAGTGGAGATAGAGTTCAACTTAGATTCCACTCGCCAGTCTATAATAATGATATCAGTGATGGACCTGCAAGTTTTGAGACTGGTGATTTAACAAAACATACACCTATATCTTCACCAAACAATAATACAGCCAATTCATCCCATGGGGAACTTAAATCAGTTTATTCTTCTTCGACAGTCTCAGGATCAGAAAATGATGCATCAACAAACCCAACAACAAGTGGTTATGGGACTTCAAAATTTTCGCGTCAAAGAAGAAGTTTAAGCCATACAGTAGTACCACAGAATATGCCTCCACTGATCCAGCGCCCTCCTTCTTCATATTGCTATTATCCAATTCCAAAAGAAAATTTCATGTTTGATCAATCATCCTATGTTCCATACACATATTATCCATATTATTATCCTGATTCGTCTCTGGTTGACTTCTCAGAATCAGCTGTTGGCTCAGCTGGACCTCAACAACTAGCACCATATTACATGTATTACAAACCATCTCCAAATCCAGGTGGGGATGTTCAGATTGATGCTTTAGAAGAGCAGCAATTCCCTGATACAGAAATGCATTATTAGTTGGTCATGTTGTTCCCCCTCGTTTCTTTTTGTCTGTTTTATCATTTTTCTGGCATCTTGCAAAACTCCAAAAGTCTATCTATTGGGTGATATGTGCCTTTTTATTTTTTTTATCAGTTCATTTCTATGGAGGTTTGGTCATAGTTTTTGTGTTTAACCATTGAGTAGAGACCATACTACTTACTCCTATATTTGATAGTCTGCGTGTCAATTCTTTCTTTCTTTTGGTTCTTTTTATTTTTGTGTGTTCATTGATTAATATTATGCCATGTTACAAAAGGGATTTGTAGTTCAAAAGTAATTGTGCCAATGGAACTAATATCACAAACTAGAATTGACTGTGAGTTAACTGCGGAGGAGGCGCACCTTATATAGGACAAGTCTGACAAAACAACCTTATAAGCGGGAAAATTTTTGATGTAATTTTTGACGCAGCTGCAAATGCGCTTGGGTCTGAGAACGCATTAATTTCATAATTTTCTGGAGTCTGACTACGAAGATTGCATATGAAGCAGTCCGATAATCTCAAACTCTAAATAAATTTTCTTCTTCAAAGCAAACAAACTTGCGCATAAAATGGGAATTTGTCATGTTTTTAGGAATGATCATAGTTTTCCTGAGCCTGGCCCTTGAGCAAAATTGACTGATCACTAAGGACCAAAATGGTGTATTACTACCTTTAATGCAATTCTTGATTTTTGGTAAACCGATTCAATTCGATAGGATTGAACCTTCTATCGTAGACCCTACTCAAGGAACCCCTAACTAGCTGATACTCAACGTCTCATCGTCTCATATCAAATTGATTGATTGCATTGCCTGTTTTATCAGCCTAAATCCTGCTTTTTCCGCTTTCAATAGCGCGCACCATCACAAAATAGAGTTCTATGGTTCCTTTTCCAATCAGAAAGAGGACTGATTCCAAAGAAAAATAATCATTGAAGACTCTCAGAAAGGGTAATCACAGGGCTTAGATCCACCATAGTGAGTACCAAATATTGGGACCAGGTAGGAATTGACAAAACAGTTGTGTGCTTATCAGTTCGCGAAAAGACCATTTTTGGCAACTATTCGCGAACTATTTTCCCTCAGTTTTAAACAAATAGAGAAAGATCAAACCAAATGTTTAAAGGGTATTTTGAAAATCACCAACCCAGCTATTACAATGTATTCTAAAGTTAAAAATGTCAATTCCAAGAAGGATGCTTTCCTTATAGGGAACTTCTCAAAGACACAGAGCTCTGATCCTAGGTCTAATACCACGACCAAATCTCATGCTCATTCACATAGCTCATCAGAACTTCAACCGCTAGGAACGATCGAGGCAGACTTACAATCAATGTTAAATCAGCCTTTATCTGAAAGGTCCAATGCCTTCTATGATTGTCATAAAACGGCACAATCTTCATCATCACTTGAAACAACAAAACCGTGGACAAAGGATGCCAACTATTTTCAAAACGTTCATGTTTCCTCATTGGCACTACTCAAGATGACTATCCATGCACGCTCCGGTGGCTCTATCGAAATAATGGGAATGCTCACAGGAAAAATTGTGAAGAATGGGATTGTGGTAATGGATGTTTACCCACTACCCGTTGAAGGTACAGAGACGAGGGTCAATGCACAATCTGAAGGTTATGAATTCATGGTGGAATATCTGGAAAGTTTGAAGAAGACCGGCAGGTATGAGAATATTGTTGGGTGGTATCATTCACACCCAGGTTATGGATGTTGGTTATCAGGTATTGATGTCAGTACACAATCATTGAATCAAACTTTCCAGGATCCGTACCTTGCTATTGTGATTGACCCAGAAAGAACCATTAGCCAAGGAAAAGTGGAAATCGGTGCATTCAGAACATACCCCGATGAATATGTGAAAAATAACATATCTTTGACAAATAATAGTGTACTGGCCGGTGCAAGTTTGGGGTCATCCCCAATGGTGAAGAGTAAACCGAATGGAAAATCAGGTGGGAAAAAAGTTAATGAAATACCTCAAGACAAAGTTAAGGATTTTGGATTACACTCATCTAAATATTACTCGTTATCAATAGAGATATTTAGAAGTAATATGGATCATTTGATTCTACAAAACTTATGGAACAAATATTGGATAAGCAATTTATTAATCAGTGAACAAAGTTTCAAAGATGATGAAAGACAAGAAGAAACAAGAATTCTAAATAAGTTAAACGAATTGAGCTCTAGATTGAGCTTGTTAAAGAAGACAGAAATAAAACAAGATTTAATTCAGCGTCCAAGAAGACCGAAGTTCACAACTATATCATCTCAATCATCAATAAGTCAGCTTTCACCTTTTACAAAAGCAAACACTTTGAGTAAAGTGCAAAAGTATAAATCAACTGAATCTGATGCCTCTGACTCTGAAATAAATGATGGTGATAGTGATACAGATTCACGTCAGGATGAGGAAGATGAAGAGAGAAAACAGTTTTCACCTTTTAACAATGATCTATCACATGGCTCAACTTTTGATGAAAGAAGAGAACAGTTGAGTCTAATGGATCACTTAAGAGATACACTACCGCTTAGGTATGAATCGCAAAAACAGTTGGACAATACCACTGATCGAAATAACGAAATGGTATCTGCTGGTGATATCACTCGAAAAACTGAGGGGGTTCTAAGTGTAACGGATAGCGCTAAAGCTGGTAGAGATTTAATGAGTTTGAAAATCCAACAGATTTTATTCTTGAATGAATGATTTTTATTATTTAAAATGTTAATTTCATAATCATTACTCAAATAGTTGATTTATTTGAATCTGGGGCTTTTCAAAAGATCTATCACCTGTTGATAAAAGAGTTATTGATGGATCCAATGGGTTTATTGTGATTGAAGAAACTGAACTTTCTGATATTTGAAGAGAATTCTGGTTAGATGACATCCCCATCTCTGCATCTTTATACCAATACACAACACCATTGGATGAACCAATTAGTAAGCCTTGTGATCTAGGAAGTATGTCTCCTTTAATCCTTTGATTTGAGGAACAAAAACCGGTCAACTCGCCAACTTTAGATAAATTCATTCTTAAATCAAGGACATCGATTTCTGTCGAATTTCTCTTAATGACATATAAATATTTTCCATTATCTGACTCTATCAATTGTGTTACTCCATTCCCTTCTGATAATTCTTGAGATGATATAAGTTCATAATCTGAGGAATATAATTGTACCTTATTGTTGAAACTCGAACAATAGAATGATAAATTTGATTGGAATTCACTCTTTGATGGAAGAATATAGCTCGTTGTACCCATCTTGGTCACAATTTCTCCAAGTGCATTACACTGATTGATGTTATAAACTATCAAAGAGCTATTTGAACCAGCAATGAAAGTAGAATCATTCAGAAATTTGAGACTTGTAATTCTTGGAAACTTTTCAGTAAGGTTATTTTGCGTTTTGAAACTGTTCAATACTTGATATCGACCATTTTCATTAGGTATCAAGCTTCTAAAATGCAATGGTGTGTCATTTGAGCCTATCAAACTTGCACAGAAACCATCATATAGAGAGGAATTTGGATGTATGTCAAACCCAGATATGGGGAAGTTTGCAAATTTTCTTATGAATGGCACGAGGAGCTCATCATTATCTTCCAATAATGTTTGTGAGGTGATATAAATTCGAATACCAATGTCCTCTGATACTGTATAGAAAGTACTTCCATCTTTAAACCATCCACTAAATGTAGAAATATTATTATCGTGATGCTTGAGTGAATAATCACTGGATGGAACCGTCCTTATGTCTAATGCTGGATAACTATATGGCGAATTCGCTTTATTTGATAAAAAATTAGAATGTATAGCGTCCTCTTTTTCAACAGATTCACGAATAGTGCCAAAGAACAAATCTTTTGTAGAGGCTCTGGTTTCAAACCGCATTTCTTTCACCATCAAATTCATACACTTATTCCATCTGCCATTTTTATGCGGGCAACGCCTTCCGCCAAATCGCGAATATTGCCCTTTTGGATTTTATCGGTTTGGCCAACAAAAAAGAGTTTTAGTTTTTTTTTTTTTTTTTGCTAAAAAAATTCGTCTGAAAAAAAGAAAAACAGTGTCAAATAACAACAAATTTCTTGAATATTCTGGTCATTGTTCGGGTGTTTCAATTCATTTCTTTTACTTGAATTATTCTTGAACTTCAGATCATCTCAGTCTATTTTCTGTGTATTTTCCTCACACGAAACGCCACTTAATCACCTTTTCCACATTTATTTGCCGCGTTTTTGAGTAAACTCTTTTTTCAATCAAAGAGCATTTTTTTTTACTCAGCTCAAAAGAACAGAAAAAACAGATTTAATTGTTATATTTACTGACCTGCTATTAAAAGAGCCATTGACGTAAAGAAGCTTGTTTGAAGACATTGCCATTTTGATTCATCAAATTCTATGGCTCAGATTGATCAGATTAAAGTGTCAAATATGAGTAGCACCGATATAATCAAAGACAATATTGCACCACTAGTCCAAAGAATCCTATCAGATCCACTTTATTTTAAACCGGCCAAACTCCCAGAAGCCACTTCAAATAGACCGTCGTCCTATATTAAGATTAGTGACACTGATAAACAACTGAAGTCGTCTAAAGAGAATACGTCTACTACCTCATCGCCCGCAAAGAGCAGACCAGATATGATCAAAACTAGGCCAACTTCATTGGCAGAAGCTGTTGCTGGATATACTTCAAAAAGATCTATCACTGAATCTCAAGATAAAAAATTATTGAAGAAGGCTAGAGTTACCAAGCTTCCTGAACAATCACAATCACTACCATTACCTATTAAGTCACGCGAAGAAGACGAATTCGCGGACTTGGGTATCAGTTTGGAAGAAGAAACAGCATCAGAAAACAAAGACGATATCTCCTCTCCAGAAAGCGACGATACGCACTATGAAGATGCTATAGAATCCCCAGATAGCGATACACAAGCTAAATCTGAGAGTGAGCAGCCTATTAGCGCCACAAACTCTGATGAGGACGAAGAAGATGATGGTGACTATGAAAATGGATCAGAATCTGATAGTTTTTCTAGTGAAGAAAAAGATAATGTGGATGAGGACCAAGAGGACTCCAGAAAAGATTCAGACGAAAAAGAGGAATCAGACTCAGTAGAAACTCTGAAGCAAGACCTTCTTAATGACAAGATAAGATCAATATCATCATCTTCATCAGAAACTGATGACAAAGATTCATCTGATCAGAACGTTATATCCAAACCGCTTATCAACAAATTGGAGAATTTTTACGAATTTAATGAACTTGCATCTGATAGAGGTTCAAACAATTCTAATCGTATATTGAAGAACTGGGGAAATGTATTGAGCAAATCAAAGCCATCAGGTCTTCTGAACCATGGAGTCACGTGTTATACAAATGCCGCAGTTCAAGCAATGATCCATATTCCAGCTGTCCAACACTATCTAGATGATGTGCTGGCTAACAAGCATAAAGATATAATAAATCCGAGATCAGTAACACATGTGTTTGCTGAGACTGCTGCTAGAATGTGGGACAAAACCAAGAAAATCAAGTATATCAACCCAAAGAAGCTAATTGGAAGATTGGATGATATTAATTGTATGATGTCTGAATGGCAACAAGAGGATTCACATGAATATTTTATGTCATTGTTGTCTAGAATGCAGGAGGATAGTACTCCAAAAGGGCATAAATTAAACGAAAGTATCATTTATGATATTTTTGGCGGTCTACTACAACAATCAGTTACTTGCAAGAAGTGTGGACATGTCTCTAAAACACAACAAGAATTCTATGATTTGTCATTACATTTGGGATCTTCTAGGAAAAATAGTTTGAGTAATGATTCTCAGCAAAATGTTAATAGTCATTTATCAACTGAAGATGAACTACCAAGCCAGAAATACTCCATTATCAAATCTATCAAGGACTTTTTCTCTCCTGAGCTAATCAAACCTGATAAATCCGATAAGAGTGGATATCTCTGTGAAAATTGTAAGAACAGAACCAATGCTATCAAGATTAGTACAATTGATAGGGCACCAGAGACACTTGCCGTCCATTTGAAAAGATTCAGATTTAATGGTAATTCATCTTCAAAAGTTAAACAAGGGGTTACCTATCCATTGATTCTTGACCTTTCACAATATAATTCCAACCATGAACCAGTTTTATACGAACTAGTTTCTGTTGTTGTTCATGAAGGTAGATCTGTGTCCTCAGGCCATTATGTCTCCCATTGTAGACAACCAGATGGCACTTGGGCAACATATGACGATGAATACATCAATACCATTACTGAGAAGCAAGCATTGCGTGACCCTTCCGCTTATTACTTGATATATTCCAGATTGACCCATAAAGATATTCACATCAAGCATAGTCCAGAAAAAATCACCAACAATTACAAACAACCCACAATGAAGGATGACTCCACCTCATCTCCATCTAGCTCACCTTCATCATCTGGATCAAGTGCTTCTCCAGAAATTCCAAAGAGATCAGAAACTACAAAACCTCATAGCAGGAAAGCATTACTTGATAATATCAACCAAAATAAAAAGAGGTTGAGTGTCACACAGGCAAAGAGTCCAGTCAAGAACAAAAACTTCATCAAAACTAAGGTTGGATCTCATAAGCCAACCAACAATTTAGGAAATTTGGCTAAGAAATCACTGAAGAAGTATTCTAAGAAGGATCAAGGCTCGAGAAGATTTAAGAAATATTAAAATGTACTATTTGATCCATTTAGCATTTGCATACTTAATATGATAGAACTAATTTTTTTTTTCAGATAAAGGTTCTCTATTGTAGATTATATATATCTTTAGCCCCGGGTAAATTTAACTATCACACAAATCCATAACCGGGTAATATTTCTATTCGCGAAACCTATTTTGAATTTTTCTTTCATTGAAAAAGTTGGTTTAATGAAACTAAAAATGATCATAGAACATTAAAGAAATCAGATCCCAATGTCTGGAAGAGGAGCCCAACTCAAGAATGTCTTTGTAAAACTTATAGTGGGTGCAGGTCAAGCCGCTCCAACACCGCCTGTTGGTCCAGCTCTTGGTTCCAAAGGTGTAAAAGCCATTGATTTCTGTAAAGAGTTCAATGCCAGAACTGCTTCATACAACCCTGGGGTCCCTATCCCTGTTTCATTAATTGTCAAACCTGATAGAACATTCTCCTTTGAACTCAAAAGTCCTTCTACTACTTACCTTCTCTTAAAGGCTGCTGGTCTGGAAAAAGGTGCTGCTGAAGTTGGTGCTGGAAAACCATATGCTGGTGAAATCTCTCTAAAACATGTCTATGAAATAGCAAAGATTAAACAAACAGATGATCGTCATAAGAACTTGGAATTAGAAGGAATTACTAAATCGATTGTATCCACTGCCAAGAGTATGGGTATTAACGTTGTGATATAATGATGTTAAAACAGTAATCATGTACATATAGAGCTAATTGATGGGAAAAGTTGTGAATATACAAACTTTAATGGGAGATATCTACATAAAATGTATGCAAAAGTTTTTTTTTTTTCATGTTATATTATACTCTATCATTAACCATCAACTGTATATATGTGACATTTTTTTATTTTTTGTTCTTTCTTTCTAAAGAGGCAATGTGAGCTTCACTTTGATCAACTTGTATATGTTCATGATTCGAAGCAGAACGATAAACACACTCTGAAATACCTGAATTACCAACAATCTCATCACATGTACACATTTCAACACTTTGAATCCATGAATCATCCATAACTTCATCAATTGTTGCCCTACAAGCTGGAGCTAAATCAACCATTCTACCAATGACTGGTCTTACATGCGCTGGTAGAGCTTTCAATAGTCTACTCTCACCAATTAGGCTTGAAGTATGCGGAGAGCCTTCGTCGTCAGTTGCTTGAGAAACTGAACTTCTTGTAGAAGTTGATGTAGATCCAGTCTTAGGTGCTGGTTCTTTCATGCTAGCAAATTGTTCTTCCTCTTTGGCGCGTTCCACTTCATTTGTACTTCTAGGCTGAGGAGTGTCTTGATCTGACAATTTTGCAGTTGATTGTGAACTTAATGAAGATTCAATCTCAACCAATGGTTTGGCAAAAGCTTGTGATAATTTGGATAACCCACTCACTGGTTTTTCCACAACTGGCGGTTCGACAAATTTTGGCGATGGTTTTCTGGTTAACAATGCACTTAATGAATCACTATCTCTACCAGAACAGAACAGTTTGAATGAGTTATCACTTAATTTCGGCACTTTCCATGGAAATTTCTTTAAAACCATACAACAGTAAATCATAGCTACAGACCATATATCAACTGGTCTCGGGTCATACTTGGAGAACACAAGTGTTTCTGGTGACAAGTAAGGATCACTTCCAACAATACCAGAAGATTCAATCAAGGTACTTGAAAATGGATATGAGAAAACCACAGCAGAACCAAAGTCAATTATCTTGACAATACCATGTGAATTAACAACACAATTATCTAGTTTTAAATCACGATGAGCTAAACCCATATGGTGCAGGTATTGAATACCAGTCAATATTTGTTTGAAACAACAATCAATTTCGGGAATGTTCATTTTATTAGACATCACAATGGCGAATAAATCATAATCACAGTATTCTAAAACTTGTAAAATTCGATCATTTTCATATGCAATTTCAATAGTTTCAATAATATTTGCATGTCTTAATGTAGAACCAATACAATATTCACTCGTGATTTTTTTCGCATATTCACGACGGGTTTCATTAGAACTTCTAGGTCTAAATTCTTTAACTGCAAAAACTTTCAAATCTGAAAGCCTCTTAATTAAACGAACATTACCACCTGCACCTGCACCTAAATTTTCCCCAAATTTGGAGTATCTTTTGGAAAAAGGTAATTGCTGAGGAGTTGTGTAAGAGGAAACATTATTATTGTATGAAGAGCCCATGCTAACTGTTCTATCCAGATTACTACCAATGGAATGTGAAGATGTAATAGGAGACATAGCAAAGCTTGCACTTCCTTGGACTGCGACGCTTGCTTTAGGAGAGGACGAAGTTTTTCTGAAAAACCTTTTAAGATCAGCCATCGAGCTGTGAGTCTTTGTCTTGGAGAAGCTCGAGTCTGAACTAGAGAGACTTGAAGGCGAATTGGATAAAACTTCGGGATTCAAACCAGTATGTGATCCAGCAGCATTATGGTTGTGAGAGGATGGAGAATTGTAATTGTTATAAAAGGAACCCAAATCCATTTGTGAACTTTTTCTTGAGCGACTGAATACTCCACTTGATGAAGTTGAAGACTGATTGAAGCTTCCAGATTTGAAGTTTGAATATGCATTAGCGGCTTGAACAGCGGCCACTTTCTGTTTTGAAATCACAAATCTTGGTTCAATGTCTGCGGTATTTGTAACTGTAGGAGAAGTAATCTTAATGGATTCGATCATTGATATATTAGATGGCAATCCACTGTGTCTTGACGCACTCGACGAAAGATTATCTATATTATTATTATGGTTTGGAACAGAGTACGGTATGCTTGATGATAAAATGCTGTTATGACTGTTGTTATATGAGTTCATCGGCTGTCTATGAATAGATGTTCCTAGTGGAGCCCTAATAGGTGGTGCAGTGGAATGGGTTGGTGTGTTGATAGCAATAGGACTTCTTTGATTATTGTAGGAGCCAACTTGAGGCTCCTGTGAATTGTACGGGGATGAAGCATAGTGGTCAGGAGTGGTTTCCTCATAAACCGGTACTTCAACGCCTTCAATAGAGACTGCGTTGGTCAGGTCGTGATCCTCATTAGGAAGATGGTGGCCAGTGGCATTCTGCTTTTGGAGTAACCTTGTCAAGGAGGAAACAGGAAATGATGACATTAAGCAGTTGTTCTGGCTGTCTTCTCTTGTTTGCTTCAGTTTAGATGCTTTGATTTTGTTTTCATTTTAAACAATTCAACTTTTCTTTGATCGCGAATCTGATTGGTCAATGATAAACAGATAAGCTGTCAATATCTCACGTGTCAGTAATAGGAACAAACAATAATAGGTGACGCGGCAAATGAATAGCTCGGTGGAATCAACTTTTAAGACTACGAACGATGATCATGCAGACATTTATAGTGAGTTATATGCTAATTTTTGTTTCACTTTCTTGACTTTTTGTTTTTTTTCTTGGAAGATGATTTACTATTAGAAAGCTTTCCTGTTGTTGTTTTCAGATCCGGAAACAACTGCTCTTTTGAGGTACCTAATGTGATCTTTGATCCTGCTGTGGTGTCAGTCGATAAAATTTTCTCCTCCAGATCATCTTTTTTTGAATTTTTATTCTTTTTTGTAAGTTTTTCAGCTAATTGTTCAGCTCTCTTTCTTTTAATGGCTGATTCTTTCTCTAGCTTTTCAATTTCTGTTGCAGTAACATCATAAAGCTTCTTTTGCAATTCTGGGTCATCAAACTCTTTTCTTGATGGTTTATAATTTTGACAGTTTGAAACAAAGTTACCTCCATCAATTTTCAAAAATTCTGGTGACATTAACGTATGAAAGATTGATTGAGCACCATTATCAGTTGATTTCAAAAATATCCATAAAATTGGCAAGAATATAACATAAATTAATAACCCGATTAATGATCCGAATGTCAATACTCTTTTTGTACCTGGTGATCTCATTAATCCAGGATTAACCATATTGATATGAATGTTGATTGGAGCACCATCTTTTCTAGGAATTTCTAGTAATCTTCGTTGAAATTCTTTTCCAAATAGACCCAATTTCAGTTTCGATGTTCCAAATACATTCCATGGTCTATTCTTTTGATACCTTGTGTTTAAGAATAATGGATCATCAAGGTCAACAGTTCCTAACGCTTGTGACATACAAGTTGTCAAAATCACTCTAACATCTCTATCAGGTGGTTGTGATCTTAACCCAGGGGACAATAATGTTAATAAATGATAATGCCCAACATAATTGACAGCATTCTGGAGTTCTATTCCATCCTCTGAGTTCTCTCGTTCTTTATAAGCAGGTAAACTCTCAGCGGCACAACAAATTATACCATCCAATCTTCTTGGAGGCAAATTATCCAGCCATTTAGTAGCAAACTTCCTTATCGAATACAATGATCCAAGGTCACACTCCTCAGCATAGATCAAAAAATTTTGGTGTTTCTCTCTCAATTCATTAACATATTCTTGAGTCCAGTAATCATCAATAGATCGTACCAGCAAGATCAACTGGGCACCTTTAGATGCTAAATCTTCCACAATACTCGTTCCCAAACCTGATGTACCACCTGTAACAAGATATACTTTACCATGAAGATCTCTTTCCCATGTGTTCTCACTTCCTCTGAAATACCACTTTAGAGCACCGACAGTGGCAATAATCGGACCGTACGTTTTCAAATAAGGCCATCCAGGGATTACTTCTGGACCCTCCGTGACCACCGAGTTGATGATGTTAATTGGCATGGCCCCTGGCTTTTGTGTTCTGCGCTAGTCAGGAACTGCTCCGCTGTTGGAAAGTGATCAACAGAAGATCAAACGCGTCAACTTTTATAAAATTTTGGGCCGTGAAAATGAACATATATATATATCTTACGTAATAATTATGTAATCATTACATAAAGAAAAAAAATTTAGCGATGAGCTTTTGGCTTAAACCATGTAAAGAACAAAGGAAAAATAAGAATAATGGAAGAGATCGTTTGGTACAATTCTGAAGGTCTAGACTCAGACAAAGGTTCATCTGCATTAGGAATCGCCACCTCGATTCACTCCCAATCACAGACGTTGGCTCTTCGTCAAGCTGCTTCATATCCTAATGGTTCAGCTATTACAGGAACAAAACTAGGTGATCGTGTCTTTGTTGCTGCTAAAGGAAAGGCTTTGATCAACGTGTATAATTGGGGTAAAGAGTCTCCAGATCAGAGAATCCCTGTTCCTGAACAGCTCACTTGTTTGTTTTTAGTTCCAAATGTTAGAGATCCTCTAGATGAAGATGAATTAGTTGAAGATGAAGCAAATGGTGAAGATGAAACTCTATTGCCTAAATTCAGAGTGCCCTTTTTATTAGTTGCTGGTGGTGTTAGTGGTAAACTTTATATTTGGGAGCTATCTTCTGGTTTACTATTAAGTGTAAAAGAAGCCCATTATCAACCTGTTACAAATATAAAAGCTACAGGTGATGGTTCTTACTTAGTTTCAGGGGGTAAAGATGCTAGAGTATTGGTGTGGAAAGTATCAGATTTGGTTTCATTCACTAGAGATGATGATAAAATCGTAAAGCCTATCCATATTTTTTCAGATCATTCCTTGGAAATTACAGACTTATTCATTAATAATAACATTATTCAAGATTCAAAACTTTACACAGTTTCAAAGGACTCAACTATTAGAGTGTATTCATTATTCAATTTTCAACTTTTAACCACATTTGTTATTAGCAGTTCAATAGAATCTATTGTTGTGGATGCAGCAGATCGTGCTATATTCATTGGGTTATCGAATGGTAACATTCGTCAAATCAATTTATATGAACCAAATCCAGCTACAAATGTTCTTGAAGCTAAAGGTGGTTATGGAAAAGTCGTTACTCTAGCTGAAGACCATGATTTAAAAAACACTATAACATACCATAATCCTAATCCTGTTACTCAACTAGCATTGTCATTGGACGGAACTTTAATTATATCTGGTGATAGTAAAGGAAGAGCTACAGTAAGTGACATAGTCTCAAAACAAGTAGTTAAAGAGTTAAAAGAATTGGGATCTAAAATTACACAAATCCAAGTTCTTAATACTTTTACAAATATTGAAAACTCAGTCCAAGACAAGAACGATAAAAGTTTAAGAGCTATACCTGTCTTCAAGAGAATCTTGGCAACTGACTCTCCAAAAGACCATGATGTTGTGTTTCAAATTGGAGAGACAAAACAAGAAAAATTATTCAATTTTGATGAATATATAGACCGTGTCGCTAAAGAATCTCTAATCTTTGAAAATTTGACAAACCTAAACTCAGAAGTCATCATCAGAGATGATAATGGAGTTAAAGATGCTAAGATCTCCCAATTGGAAACACAAATTACTAATTTGAAGAAAGCATATGGTGATATTAGAGGAATGTATGAAGAGTTGTATAACGAGCATACAAAACTCATGGAAAATCAATGAGAAGCTATGTTTAGTCAGTTAGTCAGTTAGTTCTGTAGTCTATAGCATTTTAAATCAATTTGATGACTTCTTTTTTTTCTGACCTTCAGGTGATAATGCTCTATTAAAGCCTTTTTCTCTATTCATGTATTGTCTATATTCTGCCTTCTTGTTCTTCTTTACTGTAGCAGAACCAACACCAGAGACATGTTTATTTTTCGTCGATCCAAACGATCCAAATCCCATCAGCTCCATGAGATCCTCTTGTGAATTATCATTTGCCTTTGGTTTTGCAGACTTCTTTAAAGTACGTCCTCTTTGTTCATTATTCTGCTCTGCAGATTCTTCTTTTAGACTAGAACGGTCTCTGTAATTTTCTTGCTTCTTCTGGTCTCTTTTTGGGCTGTTATCTCTTTTATCCCTTGCAACTGTTTCAACTCTTTTATCACGTTCATCATTTTCTATACTTGAAGAGTCCATTCTGAGTGCCTTTCCTTATTTCTATAGCACTTTTTATTGTTATTTGAATCTCATCGCGAAAAGTTTCAAAATTTTTCTAGCTAAAAAATTTAATTAGCATCTCTCTTTATTGGAAGTGGTTCTTTGTTTGATGAAAATGGCTGGGACAACTGAGAAACTAACAAAGAAGCAAAGAAAAGCTCTTGAGTTCCGTAACAAGACAAAGACAAAAGAATCTACTGAGAACGAAGAAGAGCCAAAAGAAAACGAAAAGAAGAGAAAGACCGATGATGAGGAACAGAAGGTAGAACAACCGGGTGATGATGAGCCAACTAAAAAGAAGAGAAAAACCAGAAGAGGAAAGAAAGGTAAAGGAAATGGTTCAAGTGGACCAAGATTTTTGTTGTTTGTGGGAAATTTGCCTTATGATGTGACAGAAACTGAATTACAAGGGCATTTCTCTGCCTCTACACCAGATAGAATAAGGATTAGAACAGACAAAGGTATAGCATTTCTAGAATTTGACGGAGCAGGGGGTGATATCCAACATAAGATGGAAGTTGCTTTACGTATGCATCGTTCTACTCTAAGAAACAGAAAGATTAATGTTGAATTAACCGTTGGAGGTGGTGGTAACTCTACCAATAGATTAGAGAAAATAAAAGAAAAGAATAACAAATTAGAAGATGAAAGAAAAGATATCATACGAAAGAAGAAAACTGAACAAGAAGAAAAACAAAAGAAAAAGCAACTGAACTCAAAGGATTTGAAAAATGTTCATCCAGCCAGAGCTAAACTAATGCAATAAATTGACATAAAATAATGTATAATAAAAGAAAAACAAGAGTCAAATTGGTTTTTGTATTATTGAAATCTATAGAATACAAGGAATTATTAAAAGAGTAATTATAAAATCACACATTTAGATCTCTTTCTAATTTTTCTAGCAGGTTTAATGGGGGTTGTTGGTTTTGCTGTTGCTGTTCTATTAGTACTAGCACCTGGTACACTAGCAACAGGTACGCTTTCATTTTCATTGAACTGTACAGAGCTGATAGCAGTTTCAAATACTTGTTCAACACCATCCTGTGTTGCAGCAGAACATTCGACATAAGCGAATAAACCTAGGTCTTTAACTAATTTAGTAGCTTCAGCTTTAGAAACAGGGTCATTACCAGATTCTTCTAGTCTATCGAGAGTGTGAGGATCATCTCTCAAATCCGCTTTGGTACCCACAAGTATGATTTTGATATCATCACTTGAATGATGTCTTATTTCTGGAATCCATTTGTTTTTAATGTTTTTATATGATGATGGCTCAACTATGGAGAAACATGCCAAAAAAATATCAGTCTGTGGGTAAGATAGAGGTCTTAGTCTATCATAATCTTCCTGACCAGCAGTATCCCAAAGCTCTAGCTTGTAATGGGCACCATCGTACAATGTATTTTTAGTATAGTTATCAAACACTGTTGGAATGTAATCTTGTGGGAATGTGTTTGACGTGTAACTGATCAACAAACATGTTTTACCAACAGCACTGATTTCTTATGTTAGTAAGTGATCTTAATCATAAGCTCATAAATCTAACCTACCCGTCACCAACAACAACAACTTTGAAACTTCTCATTCTAAACTCTTCTTCTGCCCGAAAGTGAGATCAGATAATCCTTTTATCGCAAATTGCATGGAGACATTTTTCGCTTGAATTTTCACAGATTCCACCCGCGAAAAAAAAGAGACATCCGCACACCATTATATGATCCACACAATAAAATTACAGAAGCTTGTCACTGATAGGCTCAATATGTGATCAATGTGTGCTTATTCTGATTATTATGGATGTTAAAGCGTTATTTCAAATTGATGAATCGTTTCAAATTGTGTTTGGGGGACTTTCTTGGAGTAATTCTTATGTCTGGGTGTTGTTTCTAAGGTGTTCAATCATTGTGTACTCACCTTATATTTGATAGAGTGTGCTAAACATAAGATAGAATTTGAAAGCACTCAGCTATATACAACCAAAATCATCTGGCCAAAGAGATACATTTATTCAATCCATTTCTTTTTAGAACCAAGAAAAGTTTCATAACTGCACTGAATAGAACTGCTAGATGATAATATTGAATGAATCCTTCAAAGTCAGACCATGCTCGTCATTATCTAGCTTTTGATCCGTTGCCTCGATTAATTTAGGGAAAGTCTTAATTACCAGTTGCGTTTCCTTCTACTCTAACACTAACTCCATCCATTGATATAAAGGACCAGAATCGCTGTTATTATATATCCGGTCCTTTAGATTATTTCTCGCTTAGTCAGCCCTCGTTGCCTTTATAACAAAATTTTCTTAATGTGCTGTTATTCCTTTGATTACAACAAATAACAAGTTTGGGGGGACGATGTTGACACCTCGTTTCACTTGCTCACAAGATGACGAATTTCTATACATAAATATTCACGTTTCACATATCAGGTTTGACTCTGGTGGCGTGCAAATGATTGTTGAAGGCGAGCTTTTCATATTCACATTAAGTCCATACTACTTGAGATTAAGATTCTCAAATCAGTTAATTGACGATGAAGAGCACCCAGGAAATGCACAGTACGAATCAAAAGAAGAGCTTATTAAGATTAAATTATTTAAATTGAACAAAGGTGAGGTTTTTCAAGATCTAGACCTTCCCGCTAAGTTATTAGCAAGATTAGGAGAGAATACTTCCAATGAAATTGAACCGTTAGATACAAAGCAATTACTGCAAGAGATTGGTATCCAGACATCAGATGAAAGCTTATTGAAAGAATTAGGACAAGATTTACAAAAGGACGAGCCAAAGAATAAACCATTGATTCAAGTCGTTGAAGAATCTAATACCTCTGACTTGCAAGAAACACTGAAGGAAGGTGAAGCTTTTGATTGGGAGATCAATCAAACTATTGAAACGGATAACATTCTCAAGACTAAATATGGTTTCAATGACCAATATGATTCGATTATTGGTGTTTCGATCTCAAATGGTAATGATATTAATGAAATAGATGACCCTGAACACACTACACCAAGTGAACGTATTAAAGAGAGACTTCTTAAAGAGAATAGCAAATTCGATCCTGAATACTATGCTGCTGATTATATGACAGGTAAGTATTCGCAAGACGATGAATATTCAGAGATCAAAGATCTATTGAAATGGGAATCTCCATTATTAAAGCGTCCAGTTAATGCTGAATTCACAGCAGAAGAGAATGAAAAGATGTTAAACTTACCAAAAAAGAGCCAATTAGTTTCAAATCCAAAACCATTGTACTACCTCATTGTATCTCTGCTATTTAGCTATTCTTTTGAACTCAGAGAGACTGAAGGGGAATTGAATACTGAATCTGCTTGGACAATAGGTAAGCTTACTCCTCAGTTATCTTCACTTGATTCCAATATAATACCAGAAGATGCTACTGTCCCTATTTTGAAAGCGATTATTATCACCAGTATTAGAAGATCGTTGGCTTATCCACTACACAGAAACTTTGAACTCAGTTATAAAGCTTGGTTAGATAGTGTCAAAATCCTACGTCAAGGAAGGAATTATGTTTTGAAAGCACTACTAGCTTTACATGAACCTTTTAGGTATCATGATGTTTATTACGTATATAACAAGATCTGGATTGATGATTTGATAAGTTGGTTGATCCATGACTCTAAAGATCAAGACTTTATATTGAAGGCTTTGGGTGATGAACTATACAAAAACCTGCTAACATTAGAGAAAAATGATATTGTGTTTGAGACCTTAGATGAACAGGGGGATGTGGATACTGTTCTGAACATCTCTGAAGTTGAGCAGATTGCGGAAGAGATGTACTTAAGTCAACAGCAATAAACTTAAATATATATAAAACCACTGTAGTTTTTGGAGGTTTCAATTTTATTATTTTAAAATAAATAGAAATGAAACTAGTTTTTTTACAGGTAGTAGATATAATATCAAAAGACATTAAATTTCTAAAAAAAAAAAATACCTAAAGCAAAATGAAAACAAACTGAAACAATAAACCGTCTAATAATCCTTTATAGATAAAACCCCGCAAATGAACCTTTTTTTAGTAAATAAGTTATGAATTGTCAGCTTATAATAAGAAAGCAGCTAAAGCAGCGGCACCAGCGACACCAGCTTGAGCGTAGAAGTTGTTAGCAGCACCTTCAAAAGTGGTGACTGGTGGAATAGTAACGTTACCAACAGTTTCGTTAGAAACAGTTTTTGGAACGATGGTAGAAGTAGAGTTTCTGAATGGACAGTTGGTGACTTCTGGACCACAAGATTCAATGGTTTGAGTGATAGTGGTACCTTCAGAGACGAAGACAGTGGTTTGGTTAGCAGCAGCGACTAAAGAAGCAGCGAATAAAGCGACGACAGAGAATTGCATTTTTAAAATTAGTGAGTGACGAAAGTTGGATTGTTCTTGAATAAGATGAAGAATAGGATTAAAGTACCGAAGCTAATGGGGATTCACTATAGCTTAAATACTTTTCGACAACGACTGATATCTGTTTTTTTTTCGTGTGTGTAAACAAACAAGACGGTGTGGTGTATCTTGATGCATGATCTGTTGAAATGGGTTTGGTGAGAAATCCCAAATCAGATCTTTGGAATCCAAATCGGGAAGAGGATTGATGGGCCAGACTTCAAGCTTCCCAAAACAGACTCCCAACCACTGAAACTAACCATAACCGGGAGCTGGCTACTATTGAAAACCCCAAATCGGGAAGGTTTGATCGCCGTCTCCAGCAAAAATGGAAGCTGACACAGGCGCTGGCAGACCTCTGCATTACAAAAAATTTGTATCGGGCCCAGTTGATCTGCGTTGATCGAAGTGTGGGACAGAACGACAAGATATGAAAGACAAATAACGTTGAAGTTCGAGTAATTACAACTTATCAGTGGTTCAGATGAATATTCATTTTGAGTTTATCTTCAGCTATTCCCTGAATTGAATGTTGAAAGTTTTTGTAGGTTTTCTTGAAACGATTTTGTTTTTCTGTGCATTTTGAATAGGATATCTCAGGTTGTTTTATGATTTCTGCCGAAAACTGGTCTCTTACACGCTTCGGAATGTGTTTTTTTTTCAGATCATCGGGCCACAATCTCAAATAGTCCGTCTGAGTGATGGGCCAAGTACAGAAGTTGGACCAGCCAGGTGGTGAGCTAATACTGATTCTGAAATCTAAGCTTGGAAATTGGGAATAGTCAACGCAATTAGATCCAAATATGCTGGTTAGGGGATGTAGTTACCCCCATGGCCTCCCTGAAAGCCTTTCACCTTCACCTCACATAAAGTTTTCCTATTTTTTCTTTGCTGGTTAGCTGGTTATTTTGATTCAGCCGATCTGCCAAACCTGGGCGCGTGAGCGCGTCAAAACGTGCAAATAACAAAACACTCACGTGATACAAGAATATATGTTCGGGTGTTTATATAATCAAATATTATGGTACGCACCACATTATTCTGCTGAAAGAAATGTCAACGCAATCTCTGAAAAAAGTGAAAAATTTTTCAAAGCTTTAAAGTTTAGTTAAAGTTTTAATCACAACACAAAAATGGTCCAAATCATCTCCAAGAAAAGAAAGTTAGTCGCTGACGGTGTCTTCTACGCCGAATTAAATGAATTCTTCACCAGAGAATTAGCTGAACAAGGGTACGCCGGTGTCGAAGTTAGAGTTACTCCAACTAAAACTGAAATCATCATCAGAGCCACTCAAACCAACGCTGTTTTAGGTGAAAACGGTAGAAGAATCTACGAATTAACCTCTTTAGTTCAAAAGAGATTCAAATTCCAACCAGGTTCCGTTGTCTTATACGCTGAAAGAGTTCAAGACCGTGGTTTATCTGCTGTTGCCCAAGCTGAATCTTTGAAATTCAAATTGTTGAACGGTTTGGCCATTAGACGTGCCGCTTACGGTGTTGTCAGATACGTTATGGAATCTGGTGCTAAAGGTGTTGAAGTTGTTATCTCTGGTAAATTGAGAGCTGCTCGTGCTAAATCCATGAAATTCCAAGATGGTTTCTTAATCCACTCTGGTCAACCAGTTAACGATTTCATTGACACTGCTACTCGTCACGTTCTTTTGAGACAAGGTGTTTTAGGTGTTAAAGTTAAAATCATGAGAGACCCAGCCACCAACAGAAACGGTCCAAGATCTTTACCAGATTACGTTAAAGTTCAAGAACCAAAAGAAGAAGAAGAAATCACTGCTCCAACTGTCAAATCTTACGTCCAAAAAGAAGTTGCTCCAGAAGCTGAAGCTGAAGTTGAAGCTGAAGCTTAAATTTATAGTTCTACTTGAATTTAATTCTCTTTTTCTTTATATCGATTCTCAAAAGTAGTTTAAATTCACTTTAAAAAAATAATGCCGTGCGACTGTTGAGGGTAACCCCTTTCATATATTTTCTAACTACGTCCATTATCTATTATTTGTTTGTAATCACTTTAGCAGTGTAAGCCAATCAAATAACAACTCATAAACAACAATGGCAAAGGTTAAATATGCTGATATTGTTCCAATCGGGAATGCACTAATCATTGCCGGTACATTCTTCTTTCTAGGTTTGGTCATGGGTAACTTACCATACGATTTCAAAACTTTGTACTCCAGAACTGTCACTGAAGAAGACTTTTTAAACTCATTGAGACATTATAAGACATGGGCTGAGATCCCATCTATTCCTCTCCATATCTTACATTTGTTTATTGGTATCGGTTTTGTTGGTTTCCTCATCAAAATCTACAGACCTTCAGATGACGCCAAATATTTTGAATACACTTCATTATTCCTCTACGTTGTCTCAGTTTGTGTCTACTTGACAAATCTAAAAACTGGTGTTGAAAGTTGTCTTCATGGTAACTGGGGTGAAGTTGACCAGAATACTGGAATTAATGTGATCGCTGCTTCAGAAGTGTTAATTGTCTTCCTTTTGGGTGGTATTCTTGTGCTTCAAGCTGGTTTGTACTACGGTGAATGGGAGTACCAACAAAGACTAGCTGAATTCCATGCTAAAGAAGCTGAAGAAGCTGAAGAAGCTACTGAAAAGGAGGAATCAATTAAAGAAACCAAAAAGGATATCAAAAAAGATTCCAAAACTGATGCTAAAAAGGAACCAAAAAAGGAGACCACCAAGGAATCTAAAGCTAAGACTACTGCAACCCCTTCAAAGCAGACCAAAAAACGTGCTTGAATTTGAGTTTATATAGCGTGTTTTTTGGCTTTTTTGGTTGAGTGTATAAAATTATAATCATTAAAATTGAAATATTTTTCAAGAGTCATCTATGTAAACACCAACTGACTCCAAAGAAACTAATGGCAACAACCGCACCAACGATAACGGGTAATCTCGATGTGGATAACGCCTTTAGCATCCTCCCGCTCTCGTTCCACCCCTGGCGACCAGCTATTCTTTCCTACACTGCATCTCTCTTCTCAACAAGTGTGGGTTTCCCTTTGGACTCAGTAAAGACCAGAATGCAATCTCACCACTATAGGGGAATCATCGATTGTGTATCTCAAACAGTCAGATCTGAGGGTATAAAGGGGCTATTTAGAGGTCTTGCTGCTCCGCTTATCTCATCCTCCATCACAAAAGCTCTTGGTGTCTATTACTACACAGAGACAAAACCATACGCTTTATTACTTCAACGACATACTTTCCCTCAAGTACAACCTTCGCCAACCGGTTCAATAGAGCATAAGGCTCTCATATTGGCATTGAACAATGCACCAGTGTCTTTCACTGCTGGTTTTCTTTCTGGTGGTGTATGCGCTCTGTTTGCCTGTCCTTTCGAATTCACAAAGACATTTCAACAATTGTTTCTGGTGATGCAAACAGAACTAAAGCTTAATCCTAGAAGAGTACCCAAGACAACATATCAGGTTGCTAAACAGATCATGCGCTCGCAAGGTTTCCTCGGGCTTTGGACCGGTTTCAAGTTCCACTTGTTGAGAGACTCTGTTGGTTCTGGGCTCTATTTCAGTATCTATGAGACTGGGAAAATACTGATTGATGGTGTTTTGAGCGATCAGAATGGTAATATTAGCGGCTCCAATGTGCCAATCGAAACTGTTTCAGTGACGGTTGCTGGTGCTATGAGTGGTGTATTTAGTTGGATCCTTGTCTTTCCCATTGATACAGCAAAGTCTCTAACTCAAAGAGATATAGTGAGAAACATCATCAGAGGTCTTGCCTTGAAACAACCACAGCCGATTTTAGATAGAAAACTGGAATTTCCTACACGGAGGATGTACAGAGGACTTAGTGTCAGCATTACAAGATCCGTTATCACGAGTATTGCGTTCTTTTCCAGTTTCGAATGGCTAATGAAGTACATAACATAGAAAAATAGAGAAATGGTAGAATTACATGTAATGAATAAATGAATAGTATTGAATCAATAAAACTGTCTGTTTGTATCATGATCTTTTACCACGACCTCTTCCTCTTCCTCTTCCACGACCACGACCACGACCACGGCCCCGTCCTCTACCCCTCCCACGTACTAGACTTTCTGGATTTGTCAAACCCTCTACTGTTTCTTGTAATTTAGTAGTGTTCTGTCTGATCCTAGTAGATCTGCGTGGTGCTTCATCGAGTTTGTCATCGAGTTTGTCATTATTATGTGACTTCTCTTCTTCTTCAATCCCGGATAGATGAGAGTCTTCTTCAGAGTAATCATCTGAGGTATTTTCTTCAAGCTTCTGTTGATCGTCAGAGACATTTTCAAAATTATGAACGATATCCTTGTCTTCACCAGCAGGTTGCTCTAATACTATTTCATCTCCATCATTTGAGTCTTCATTCTGGGAAACGCTAGCATTGCTAGAATCACTTTCATTTTCATCAGATTTTTTGAATCCAAAGAGTTCACGGACGTCAGATTCGTTTAAGATTTCAACCGCATCAGAATCATCACTATTATTGTCCTTGTCATTAGTGGTTCCTGCTGTATTGAGAACCTTGGTATTTTCATCTTTATTTTCATCTTTATTTTCATCTTTATCTTTATCTTTGTCTTTATTTCCGTCCATATATTTCTGTTCGTCATCATTTTTATTCTCACGTTCATCTCTTTCTGTACCATGCCCAATCTTTTCATAATCATCAGCTAATATTCTCACCCTATTGGCGGACTCCAATTCGCCATTGGCTATTTTCTTTATTAATTTCTCCTCTCTTTCCTCTTCCAATTCAGCTTCAGAAATCTCCTGAGGTGTAGATGCTCCTAAGATCTTACCGCTGCGAGTCTTCATGATAATATGATTGAATTTATTTTCTGCAGAGTTATCAAACGTATCTTCATCGCTTGAACCTCTTTCAGTATCAGCAGCATCAACTGGCACTTTACTTTCTCCGATGTTGGTTTTCGTATCATGGTGTGTTGAAGTGTGTGGTACATCTTTGGCTTCAGTTTTTGCAGATTTTGATTCTGTGAATTTTGATCTACCAAAAACCCAGTCATACCCCCTTTTCAAAGTTGATCCTAATCCAGTAGATTGTTTTTCTTCAACAGATACAATAGTTTCAGTCTGGAAAGGCTCAGTAGATTTGCTGATTGGTTCAACGGATGAACTTTCACTGCTCGTAGAGATATCAAATACTTCGTTCACGAACATGCTAACAGCATTAGAAAAAGTTTTTGAGGAATCCAAGACTTCAGGAGTATTATCATTTGAAATATCGGTCATTTCTAAGTCTTGAATATTATGTTCAACTTCAACTTCTTTAGCCTTTTCAGAATTTGCCTCCTCATCAATAATATCTTTTCCCTGTTGTGGAGAAGCAATTGCGCTTGCAATTTGTGTGGTATCAATTCCAGATATATCTGATTCTCCAATACCATCATCAATGGTGGTATCACCGTCTTTTGCATCTCCTATATTAACAGGATCTTCTTTTAACACCTCACTAGTGTCACTATCCAAAAATGAGCTATCATCTACAGAGTGTGAAATTTGTAGTCTTGAAGGATTACGAGGTCTGTAATCGTGTGAAACAGCTCTCACAGATGATGAGCTGGTACTTGTGTCTGTTTCGGGGCTGCTTTCACATATGATCTCTGTTGATTCAGCAGCAAATTGCATTGAGTCATCTCCAAGTCCAAGTATAGAGGAAGTATCATCATCTGCGTCGTTAGTCTCACCTTCACTGTGTGCGCATATGCTATTCTCGGTAGTATTATCAAAAGGGTCGATAGCACGGCCGACAAGACCCGTAAGTACTTGACCAGCATTTGGGGATCCTGAAGTTGTATCAGGTTCATTGGACATTGTAGTATTAGAAAATGGATCAGAAATACCACGTTCAATAAATGCGTTGAGGGCTGTTGTTGGCTTCAGTATTGATGTATCTTGACCTGAAGTTTGCTCAATATATGAAATTCCAGGTTCTGTGTCAGTAGCACTAGAGCTTTCAATTGTAGTATTGTTGAATGGGTCCACTATTCCACGCTCTATGAATTTTGTCAAAGCTTTGGAAGCACCAATGGGAGATTTTTTTGATTGAGTAGTGATCTCATGGCCCGTCACCTTTTCAAATTCAATTGTGTTTTCAGTATTTGTAGGTAAAATGGAATTATTTATGGAACTATCAAGGGTTTTATTACTGAAAGGATCAACAATTCCATCCTCGATGAACTTATTCAATACCTTACCAGTTGTCAACAATGAGCGGTCACCCTGTGAATCAGTTGAGCTCTGAATTGAAGAATCGCCAATGGTGGTATTGTTGAATGGATCAACAATTCCACGTTCAAGAAATTTATGAAGTACATTAACAGGTGTTAAAGAGTCTTTGTTCTGTTTTGTTGAAATCTCTTCAATTTTAGAGTCAGACGAAATATCAGCTTTGGAAATTTGTTGATCTGCAACATTGACAACTTCAGGGGCTTCTATGTCGATTTCTTCAGCATCTCCTGGGTGTCTTGATTCATCAATGGTTGTGCTACCAAATGGATCAGTGATACCGCGTTCAACAATTCTATGCAAAAAATTGCCAGTGTTGATGGAAGAGCTAGCTTCTTCTGATCCAGTGGTGGTATTATCGATCACAGTAGTATCTGTGGTTTCACTACCCATAGTTGTATTACTAAATGGATCAGCAATTGCACGGTTAATAACATCAATCAGAGCCTCTCTGGGCTTAACACCTTCAGAGTTATAAGTTATATTGGAGTCTTCAGGGTTTTCAGATTCAGCTGCAGAGTTGAGCTCTTCAAGTCCTTCAACCAATTCAGATACAAAATTTTCTGCTGGCTCTCCGAGTGACTCTGTTAAAACCTCTTCAGCCAGATTGGTGATACTTTTCTCTGTTAATGGAAGAGCATCTTCAATTGCTTCTTTTAAAGTCTCAGTCGTCTCGTGTATAGTATCAGTAATGAAATCTTTAGCACCTGCAACTTCTTCAGCTAAATGATTAACATAGTTGACTTCCTGATCGACAAATCGTCCTGTACTTTCACCCAATGTTTCCTCGACGATATCTTGTTGTACTTCTTCAATAGCATCTTCAATCACAGTGGCTGTTTCTGATTCAGCCTTCACAACATCCTCCACAAAAGCTTCTGCAGTTTGGCCTAATGATTTTTCCAATACTTGGTTGGTGCCTTCATTGACACGTTCCACGATCTCATTAAGTCCTTCATCAATATTTTCAATGAATTTCTCAGGTTTCTGACCTAACGTTTCTTCTAAAATTTCTTCCGTTTTATTCTTAATATCTTCTACAACTTCACCAGTAATATGAACAGCTGTTTCGCTAGTAGTTTCGACAGGTTTTAATGGATCTTCGCTGAGTATTTTCGCAATTTCAGAAGTTGTAGTGTCAATATTTGCCTTCACGGGCGAGATTTGAATAGCGTTTCCAAAATCTACACTTGACTGGTCTGTTATTTCCGAGTCATCATTGAGTGAACTTTTGAAAAGCGGGATCTTTTGGAGGTAATTCCCCAGAAGTGAATTTGGTTTCCTCAAGTTAGCTGTTTCTTTTCTGGAATACAAGGAATCATTATATGAGTTTTCTTCAATCTCAACCTCATTTAAACGTGTCATTTCGATATCTGAAGGTATGTGGCTAGAAAACTTTTCAATTTCGCCTTGATTACTATCTTCCTCAGCCTGGGAATCAACAGCAGTGTCACCAATATGTGATTGCTTGAATGTTTGTGGTACGAATGTAGGTTTCTGTTTTTGAACAAACTCATTGGATGCATCAGCAAGAGAAATTTTTGATGAGCTTACTGACGCTGGATGATTAAAGAATGAAACAAAATTTCCTGTACTACTAGGAATTGACGATTCATCTACCTGGTCCACTTGGTCTTCAGCATCATCTGTATCTAGCATTTCCTGATCTTCCTCAACAAATTGATTATCTTCTTCCTCTTGAGCTACGGCTCCCAAAATATCAGCATCAACTCCCAATTCAATATCAGAATCACTCGATGATTCACCATTATCAATGAGGTTCAGTGAGTGCTGAATATTATCTATTGTAACTTCACCAAACAAACTAGCAGCAGGATCTTCAAAGATCTGATCATTTTCAGAATCATAGTACACCTCCTCAATATATTGTTCAGATGGTGCTGGAACTTCAGAAGTAGTACTATGCTCACCAGCTCGGATATTCGCAGGCTCACTTTTCGTCTTATTATCCTCATCTTCAAGTTCATCGGATATTTTACCAGAATTCTGAGTATTGGAGCTCACTTCATGTTCTTGTAGTATTTCTTCTTCATCTTCTAGGACAGACTCCACTGCAAAATCACTTTGAGTTTCTTTGTCGTCATCAGCTTCGCCATAATCATTCACATCTTCATTCCTTAGGGAGGTATCGCTTCCAAGTTCATCTGATTTTGCATGTTTTAAATTATCAGAATTTTCGGTTTCAATAGTTTCAGGGCTAACGTTATGTTCTTCGTTTATGAATTCACCAGTAAGGTCTTCAGATAAAGCAGAGAATGTCTGAATATCACCAGTCTGTTCCAGTTCTTCGATATTTCTCAAGTTCTGTAGAGCTGCTGATGCCAATAGCTCAAATTGATTAAGTTCTTCATTGGCTTGTTTTTGAATTAGTTCGTCTTCTTCATTACTTTGGTCAGATACTTCTGGTTGACTCTCATATGATAGTTCTAAAGCCTCTTCGTTGGATTCATATTCTTTGCTATCATTATTATCAGGGTTCTCAGTGTAATGTTGCTCATAATCTTCTGATTCTGAGTATCCATGGTCATACTGTATTTCCTCCGACGTACTGGCCTGTTTCTGTTGTGCCAGTTGAAAAGCTTTAAGTGGTTGATACATGCTTCTAGTCTGTGTTTGTGGAACATACTCCAGAGATTCATCACGGAATTCATCTGGATTGTACGGTTGAATTATCACATCCTTGGTATTGTCATCGTCAGCATCCTCGTCATCATCATCTGGGATATCAATAATTTGAGAATCAGATGGGAAAGCAGAAAAAGAGTTGGCATCAGAGTCACTTTCTTGATCTGTAGGCTCAAGTTCTTCCTCCAATTCCTCTTCTGATCCTTCTAATTCTTCTGATCCTTCTAATTCTTCTGATACATCTGGTTCTCTTTCTTCACTTTGATCATTTTGACTATAGTATTCATGCACTTCTTCATCTGAATCTAATAATTCAACAGCTTCATCTTCAAGTTTATCGTAGTAGCTGACTTCAGTCTCGCCTTCAGAAACTTCAGATAGCCTACTATTATTGTCTTCCGAGTATTGATCTGATACCGGTGAATCACCAAGTTTTTGTTCCTCCTGGCCAAGTTTCACCTCCTTCTCTGTCTCCAAATATTCTTTCAACTTATCAAAAGACTTAGTGTTGATCTCCTCTTGTGCCTGTGCAATCCGTCTGTCTCTTTCTAGTTCTTCATAAAATCTCTTCTCTTCCTCTTCTTCATCCTTTAGCACAGACACAGCTCTTAATTTCATTGATTTAATCCAATCAACAATATCTTCAGGTTCAGTATTGGTATTGGTATTTTTTCCTGTGTCACTCTTTGAAAGATCTAATCTGAGGTTCTTCTGAGAGACAATTGGCGACTGAAATGCTCTGAATGGACTAGCTTGGGTTGGATGAGCCAAACGTCTAAATGGCGACCCCACAAAGTGTGATTTTGTGGGAAATCCTCGTGATCTCTTTCCATCAAAGGGCGATTGATATTTCTTAATTGGAGTATTATTGGTGTCTGTCTTTTCTTCGGACATTTAGCAGCTCAAATCACCTCCTTTTGGTGCCTTTTTCTGAAGGTAACAGTAGAAATGTCTGTTTTGTTTTGTTTGAACTTTCTAGAGCTTCCACGAAATTGTTCTATTCGCGAATAGCCATAAAGGCCATACTAACAAAAATCTGCTTGAAGTGAGACAAAGTGAACAAGGCGAATGAGTAAAAGGAGCTCTCAGAATTAGAATGGTAGATAGAATTGACTCCATCAAGGTCGGATTTTATGACCCTTTTGAAGTATTCCCGCTGATTGAAGAATCAGCAACCTCGAAAGTCCAATTAACCAATTTGCATTGGAAGAGGTCTGCTAATGATAATCTTCGATCTATACCAAAACTTCCCTTCAAATTCTTGGAAGAGACTCCGAAATTCTTCGATAATAACGAATTGGGGCCTAAACGAAAGATTTCTAATACGGAGCATCCACTAAATACCATTTTAGATGTACTTAAAGGACCGCATTCCAGGATAGTCTTCTTCAGAGCTGATAGTCTAGAGACCTACAGATCACAGGTTCGTCCTCTCATAACGGCTTGGAAAGATGAGAACATTAAAAAAGCTGTTTCAGATATTGACTGGCTTATCGTTTATTATGTGGATTCGTCTGAGACCAAATCTCATCAGAAAGTTTACGAAAAGGTCAAGACTGACTTTGGTGATACTGCAGATACGACAGAGAGATTTCTCAAGTTGAAGAAATCTTATGCTACCCCACTAGAAGAATCTGAGGCTTGGAATACATTCACATCCCTACTTAGAAGATCTGTGCTTCACACCTTTAATGACAAACTGCATGTGTTAAATGAAGCTTCCAATTCAAAGATTATTATGGATTCTGCTGTTGCATCAACAGCTCTGAAAGAAGGTATAGCAAGACAATTTTTGCAGTTTTATTTGTTAGAAGATGCTCTAAGTGAATATTACGAACTGGAAAAGAAAATCAATGACAGAGCAAGCAAGTTCAAACCTCATAAAGGGAGCTTGAAAGGTCTTGAATCTTTCATCGATCAACATCAGCTTATGACCGATCCAACCCAAGATATTACATTATTCTCACTAAAATCTTACATTTTTGGTAAACAATTTACAATCTTAGAAGCTCTTTCGGAATCGACTACTTCGATTTCAATTGCATCACTTCATGTTTCAGAGCTTTTGAAAAAATTTCAAATCTTCATTCGAGATATATCAAGCTTGTTTGATAAAACGATAGTAGTATATGAATGGGTTTATAAAACGATTAATGATGTTTTAGCTTCAAAAACATGCTCGAAAATTATTGAATCTGAGCACAGTGATGAAACGATTAATCAGATATCTGAAAGAATTGGCGAACTATTGCTTCTTCAGAGATCTAAGTATCTCTCCATTGCATCATCTTTTGGGTTGGATATCAAATCAGTTTACACAGATCTTCTTTTGGATGAGCATAAGGTTTTAGAATACACCGATTTAAAGTCCTCATTATCTTCAAGAGAAGCATTTGAAGAAAAATTTGTGACCTTGACAGCCAATGCCATTAAGCACTTTACTATCGGCAGCAGACCTAGAACAGTTGACTCCTTATCAATTGATATTGCATTACTGGACCATCATAACAAAAATTATGCTAAAGCTGCTTTAGTTTTGGCTAATTGCCCAGCATTTTATGACTCTGAAGGATGGGATTTCATTGGGTTTCATTTATTAGAAATATACATTGATTGTTTGGAAAATATCGAAGAGGACCTATTGGATCAACCAAAGAATTTGCTTCTAGCATCGAATTATGCACTACTATTATCTTCTAAAAAGCTTAAGCAATTTGTTCCTGAGGAAAAACTAAGGGTAACTCTACAGAAGTTGCTGAGCATCAAACTCACAGAAGAGGTTAAATTCCCATTGAGCAAGATTTTTGATATTGAATTGATCCCTTATGTCACTCCTAAACGGGCTACTTATCAACTAGTTCTTTCTTTGGGCCATAATCTTCCGTTTTCTCTTGACCTTGGAGCAATTCAGGTTACACTCATAGGGGATGATAATCAAACAATAAAATTCAAGTCTGACTGTACACAAGCTGGTCAGACATCAAGCCATTATTTGGAAACTAGGGACATCATATTTGGTAATTTTAGAGCTTTGAATTGCTCGATTAAGATCGGTCCACTTGAGCTTCTTTATGATTTTGAAGAGAACATTGGGCTCACAGTATATCCTTCTTCTAGTACCACTTTATTAGCTATTGGAACACCAACTAAAAAGAATCTGAATTCTAAAACGGTGTCCATATTTGTCGACGCTAAAGAAATCTTGGAATCAGCTGAGTTTTTAATTACTTCTTTGGATGGAATAGATATCCACCGTGATGAGCTAACTATATCTGACAACATACAAAAAGATAATATAACTCGAAATGATGGTATCCTGGAGGTAGCGCGCCTTGAATCTGATCAAGTTTATGAGATCATAATTCCGTATACCCCAAACCCAAAGCTCAATTCATTCAGTCTACTAGCGGAATTGAAATATCGCTCCGACGGTGTCGATTACTCTCAAGCTATTAAAAGTATAATAGATAATAAATTGAGCATTGCAGTTTCTGTGCAAGATATCTATAAAAACAACGGACTCTACTCGAATTTCACCATAGGTACAGCTGATGTCAACACCCCTGTTCGTATTCTCAGTGTTGAATTGGAAGAGAATGAGAAGTTCAAAGTCACTACTGGGTTGAAATCAAATGAAGTTATTGCGTTTGGTGAACAGCCGGCAAGTTATTTCTTCAAAATTGAGCCCGAGAGATCTGGCTTTTCTTCAAACTCTGATTCATTGTTACTTAATATTGAGTTTAGGGACCTTGATGAGGAATTATTGTTAGTTTGGAATAATGTGGTTAGGGAAAAGTTTAAAGCTAATGATATCTCTAATTATGCCGGATTATTCAGCAACTTGAAAGATTTAGCATTCAATTATCAGTCTTACATCAGTGATTCAGTATTAGAACTGATTCAGCTTGAAACCTTTAATTGGAAGCTATTGAAAGCAGTACGTCCTCAGGATAAGGAGAGAGTGAAGGAAGCGTTGGTTGATCTAATTGGGTCAAAAACTGCTATTACAAATTTAGATTTCACAAATAGGCATTTATTCATTGATGTCTTGATTCCACTACCTAAAGTGATTCATACTGTTGAACTGGAAATGCCTAAAGGTCTTGCCTACATGGCTCTGGGTGAAGAGATTCATACTAAACTTATCGTCAAGTCAATAGTTAACGTTGAAGAATCAACACCGAGCTCTAAATCCAAGAAAAAGGTGTTATTTAAAACAGAAGAATCAAATGTTTACGAGCTGGAAGTTTACAATATGCGTGACAATTGGTTGGTCAATGGTAAAACTAAATTTTCCTTTGAACTTGAGGGTGATATTTCTGGAGTATCCGAACGGGAAAGTACTTTAACGTTGATTCCATTAAAAATTGGCAAACTTATGTTGCCAAAGATCAAAATCACAAATCCAACATTACAAAGCAAGGATCAAAATCTTATGGAAGTTGATTACAAAAATGATAATGAGACCATAATCATTGTCTCTGAAAAGAAATAGATCTTAAATTAGGTAAATATGAAAATAAATATCAATGCAATTCTAGAACGCCCTCATATAAATGATCAGCATCTGGCTTTAATGCTACAAGGTCAACTTCAACGTTATTTTCAGACAAGTACCTCTCTGTGGTTGGTCCGATTGATCCAATTCTAACGTTTTCGCCCAATCCACCAGCAGCTTTTAAATGATCCACTATTCCACTTGTACCTTGTGGACTGAAAAATATCACCCAAACAAGCTCGTCATTCTGGAATTGTTTGAACTTTTCAAGGAAGTCTTGAAGGACGGTAGATTTCTCTTCAGTCTTATAAATCACAATCTCACGAATGTTCACACCATTTTGTGATAGTTTCTTCGGTATGATATCCCTTCTTGTCTCCCCAGTAAAAAATACAATATCATCATCCCTTTCAAGATCATTCAGTATTATATCAGACAATATATCACCATTCCCTGCGTTGGAACCTCCTCTTATATCTTGAAATCCCAATTCTTTCAAAATCTTATAAGTTGCTGGTCCAACAGTATATGCCAATTTTGATAAGATTTGATCTTTGAGCGAGGCATCTTTAATCTTGGAAAGAGTTTCGGCCAAAGACTCAACTGCTCTTTGGGATGTTATGATGAATGCTTTAGAAACGTTTAGAAAGTAATCTGAGTTTAACAGTGATAATGTTTCATCTTCATTGATTTGATAATGGTTGAGTAAAGGAATGAAAACCGGCTCAAACGATGATTCTTGAAAGATGTCATGATAAGGATCCTTCGGAACAGTCCTGTTCTTCAAAAGGAAGATCTTAGTCATTCCAACAGGCTCTGTGGGCGAAGTGATGCTTAAAAGTCAGCTCGTTGAATAACTTGATGTTTTTTTCGTTGATTTATTATTTCTCCAGTGGGTAAACAAAAAAAAAACATGAAAAATTACATTGACATCTATTTTTTATATAGAACTATTAGCGTTGGTCTCTTATTGGAGATCTTGATCTAGAGACACTTCTCGAACGAGGACGACTGAACCCTTCTTCACGACCACGGTCGAAATCTCTTCTTTCACGGAAATCGTCTCTTCTTTCTCTTCCATATCCACGTTCTCTTTCGTATCCTCTATCTCTATCATATCCTCTTGGTGGTGGTGGACCATAATCCCTTGATGGGCCTCCATAGCCACGTTCTCTGTAGGAATCTGATCTTCTTGGTGGGGGACCATAGCCTGGACCACCAAAACCTCTATCACGGCTCTCATAGCCCCTATCACGGCCATAGCCACCTCTTCCACCTCTGAAACCACTACGACGAGGACGAACTTCAGATTTGGCTGGCTCAACACGTAAGACGATTGATTCATCAACGTCCCAAGGCTTTTCGTTGAGCTCAAGAGCATCTTGAGCAGCAGACAATGTGTTGAATGTGACAAAGGCAAATGGGGCACTTTCTGGGGTTTTGGTTGGCGGACAAGTGATTTTCTCAACTGGACCGTATCTATTTTGAAATTATTGATGTTAATGGATCTGTCATTAGGTGTGATATAGATTAAAAAATGAATATTTGAATGTTGTTGTTTCATTTGAAATTGATCAAAAATTTGCAATTTGAATCTTGAGTTCATGTGAAACCCATTTTTTTTTTTGCAAAGTGTTGTTAGGACTGAGTATGGGGGCATTGAATAGCGGTTCATTGGATAATTTGATTGAATTTGATTGAGTTTAATCAAGTGAACTTAGTAAATTAGTCAATGAGAGGCCTCGATCAAAACTGGTTAATACCAATCAAGTTGTTAGATAAAACAAAAAGCCTATCATACTCAAATAAAAGAATAACAAACAAATTTTCAGATATTGGCACTTACTTTTCAAATGTTTTTGATAAATCTTGAGCTTGATAGTTTCTTGTGAATCCTGAGTCCTTCGAGTTAATAACATATCTTTGCTTGGTGAGTAACTCATTACCTACCTGTCACATATAGCGTGCTAGTGATCGCGCTTGAGGACATTTTTAATCGGTATTCTTGCCTCTTTCTGGTGTAACTTGTGAACTTCTGATGTGTTTTCATGAATTTCCATTTTTCTCCATCAAATCCACAAAAGGAGGGTAATCAAATTAGGTAATCATCCCAAGAAACTATTACCCTGCTCAGAATGTCGTGAGTAAGGCCAGATAGGGTAGACAGGTGTGTCAAGGGAACTCGCTTTAATGCTTTCAATATCAGTTAGTTGATTTTTAGCTACAGCTCAGCCATTTTATGCGGCTATTTCTATACTCATCTACATAGATTTCTGACTTGATTTTATATGATTTTCAGGTGAGCTTGATATAATGCAAAAAGCAAACAAAATGGCACAATTTCAATGGGCCTCCCTATAAATAACTGCCAAAATCCCGTATCTTGTCTTATCTAACTTAACCACTCAATATAATACAACTTATTAAAACCCTCTAAAATATGTCTCAAGCTCCAAAAAAGTCATTCATTGTGAGTAGATCTTAATCAATTCAAAACTGAGCTTATCTAACACATTCTTAAAAGGTCACATTGAAAGAAAATACCTCTCCACAGGCGTAAGTAGTTTTACAAGTCAAATATTCTTTCGGATCAATAACAACTAATTCACATACAGCTTCAAAGATGGTTTATCTAAAATTGGTGGTGAAATAACTCACGAATACTCTTTGATCAAAGGTTTTGCTGTCAAATTACCTGAATCTATTCATGTCAATACTTTGAAAGAACACGAAGGCGTTGCCACTGTTGAAGAAGATAAGGAAGTTAATATCCAACAAGATACATAAATAATAAACATTGACCTTATATTTTCAGCCCTTTATTACAATGGCAATTTTAACCGTATCTAATATACTTTGCTGATAAGACATCCTTTGAAAATGTAAACTACATCTAAAATTCAAACAACATTAATTATCAAATAAGTGCAAATATACAAGAACTAAATAATCTAATCAACTTCTTCCATTTCAGTTTCAGCAGCAGCTTCTTCAGTTGGTTGTTCAGTGGCAACTTCTTCAACTTTTTCTTCTTCTTCATCAATGTTCAAACCTAATGAAATCAATCTGTTAATTCTTGAAGCAAATGAAGTTGGTTCTTCTAAAGTGAAACCTGAAGTCAATAGAGCAGTTTCATATAATAAAGTGGTCAAATCTTTAACAGTTCTGTCTTGAGCACCATCTTGTTCAACTTTCTTTTTCAATTCTTTAATGATAGAAGATTTTGGAGATAATTCGAAAATCTTCTTGGAGGCCATGTAGGAAGACATGGAAGAGTCACGTAACGCTTGAGCTTTCATGATTCTTTCCATGTTAGCGGACCAACCGAATTGGGCAGTTCTAATAGCAGCTGGAGCATCAACTAATTTGTGAGAGATGACAACTTTTTCAACTTGTTCACCTAAGATTTCTTTGACAGCTTTAGCTAAATCATCAAATTCTTTTTCTTCCTTTTCTCTGGCAGCTTTTTCTTCTTCAGTTTCTTCTAATTCGAAATCTTTGGTGATATCGACTAATTTTTTGTCTTCAAATTCTTTCAATTGAGTGAAAGCGTATTCATCGATTGGATCAACAAGGAACAAAACTTCGAAGTCCTTAGCTTTCAAGATATCTAAGAATGGCGATTTTTCAACAGCTTTCAAAGATTCACCGGTGATGTAGTAGACATTCTTCTGGTGTTCTTTCATTCTGGTGACATAATCGGTCAAAGAAGTCAATTCTTCACCAGATTTGGTTGAGTTATAACGCAATAATTTGGCTAAGGCGTTTCTATTTTGGGTATCTTCATGAACACCTAATTTAATGTTTTTACCAAAGGCTTTGTAGAAAGTGTCAAATTGTTCGGCATCTTCAGCGATTTCGTTGAAAGTTTCGATCAATTTCTTGATGATGTTCTTTCTAATAACTTTCAAGATTTTGTTTTGTTGTAAAGTTTCTCTGGACAAGTTCAATGGTAAATCTTCAGAGTCAACCACACCTTTAACGAAGCCTAACCATTCTGGGATTAATTCTTCAGCTTCATCAGTGATGAAAACACGACGGACATATAATTTGATATTGCTTTTCTTCTTTTTGGATTCGAATAAGTCGAATGGGGCTCTCTTTGGAATGAAAAGAATAGCTTTAAATTCTAGTTGACCTTCAACAGAGAAATGTTTAACGGCTAAAGGTTCTTCCCAATCGTTAGAAATGGATTTATAAAAAGCGTTGTATTCATCTTGAGTAACTTCTGATGGGTTTCTAGTCCATAATGGTTTAGTTTTGTTTAATTCTTCAATTTCTTGAACTGTTTCTTTGATTTTCTTTGTAGATGATTCTTTCTTTTCTTCATCTTCATCAACTTCTTCCAATTTTGGTTTTTTATCATCTTCAGATTTAACTTCTTCTTCTTCAGTTTCTGGAACTTCCTTTTCAACTTCTTTTGTAACAACTAATTGGATTGGGTAAGAAACGAATTCAGAGTGACGTTTGATAACTTCTTTGATTCTTTTTTCTTCTAAGTATTCAAGTTGGTCGTCTTTCAAGAATAATCTAATAATAGTACCACGAGAGATTCTTTCGTTGGTTTCATCTAAAGTGATGGTGAATTTACCACCAGCATTAGATTCCCAAACGTATTGCTCATCATCATTGTGTTTAGAAATGACTTGGACGTTGTCGGCAACTAAGAAAAGGGAGTAAAAACCAACACCGAATTGACCAATCATAGAAACATCAGCACCAGCGCTTAAAGCTTCCATGAATTGTTTGGTACCGGATTTAGCAATAGTACCTAAGTTGTTGACTAAGTCAGCTTTGGTTAAACCAATACCAGAATCTCTGATTTCCAAAACTTTCTCTTCTGGTTTTGGAGTAATTCTAATGAATAATTCAGGTTCAGTTTCCAATAAAGATTTGTCACTTAGAGCTTGGTATCTGATTTTATCTAAAGCATCGGAGGCGTTTGAAACCAACTCCCTCAAAAACACTTCTTTGTTGGAGTAGACAGTGTTGATGATCAAGGACATCAATTGAGTGATTTCAGCTTGAAATTCATAAGACTCAGTTTTAGCAGACATTTTTGATTTCTTTCAGTGGTTTTTATGAAGTTTGGAAAAAGCGCTGAGAATAGCGTTTCCCTTCTTTTTATATTTTTTTGAAAGTCGACGATGGTTGCAAAAGTGTGTTTCTAGAAATTTCCATCAAGTCACATGAATTTCATGTGACCAAAAATATCAGGTCGCATTTGCTCGTTTAGACAAGAAAAAAACGCCAAAGGTTGGTGTGGAATGTGATTTTTTCACCAAGGCCTAGCGATCTCACCATATAATAGTAATATAACATTGGGTAAAAAAATGGGGAAATTAACCGAGCTAATTCTCCATCCATTTGAACTCAAAGCAGCTGTTCATTTGAAGTTTTTCAGAAATTCATTACACCCTCGTAATCCTTCTACTGAGCCAAAATCACTACAGAGATGTTATCAGTTGTTAAAGCTCACATCAAGATCATTTGCTGCGGTCATTGAGGAGCTGCACCCAGAATTGAGAGATGTAATTATGCTTTTCTACTTGATCCTGAGAGCTCTAGATACTGTTGAAGATGATATGACCATTGACAAGGAAATTAAAATTCCATTATTGCGTTCCTTCGATGAGAAGTTAAACACCAAAGACTGGACCTTCGATGGTAACAGCCCTGATGAGAAAGATCGTGCTGTTCTAGTTGAGTTTGATAATATCTTAGTTGAGTATCATAAATTGAAACCTGAATACCAAGAAGTTCTGCAAGATATCACAAAGAAAATGGGTAATGGTATGGCGGATTACATTGAAGATTCAGATTTCAATTTGACCGGCTTGAAAACCATTGAATCTTATGACTTGTACTGTTATTATGTTGCTGGTCTTGTTGGTGAAGGTTTGACAAGATTGATTGTGTTAGCTAAGTTCGGTTCTCCAAAACTATTGGAAGATTCGAAACTACTAATCAGCATGGGTCTGTTCTTGCAAAAAACAAATATCATTAGGGATTATGAAGAAGATTTGAGAGATAATCGTACTTTTTGGCCTAAGGAGATCTGGGGCAATTACGCTACAA
Organism: Wickerhamomyces jianshihensis; assembly: GCA_030562945.1. Lineage (NCBI taxonomy): Eukaryota > Fungi > Ascomycota > Saccharomycetes > Phaffomycetales > Wickerhamomycetaceae > Wickerhamomyces > Wickerhamomyces jianshihensis. The sequence continues at coordinate 140,156 of JAKUAH010000237.1, forward strand.
ATTTGAAGGATTTCATTGATGATAAACAACAAGGGGTTTGGTGTATCAGTGAACTAGTTTACAATGCATTAACACATGTTGAAGACGTTTTAACTTATTTGAGCTTAGTTGAAGATCAATCTTCTTTCAATTTCTGTGCCATTCCTCAAGTTATGGCAATCGCTACTCTTGAAAAAGTATACCAAAATCCTGAGGTATTTGAGAAGAATGTCAAAATTCGAAAAGGAACAACTTGTGACTTAATTTTAAGATCGAGAACCTTGAAAGGCTCAGTTGAGATTTTCCAGCACTATATTAGAAAAATTCATCATAAGAGTACACCACACGATCCAAACTACTTGAAAATTGGACAAATATGTGGTAAAATTGAACAATACATTGAAGAAATGTACCCAATCCACTATCCTGCCGGAGCAGTTAAGAGAGAAACTGAAATCTACAAGCAAGTTATACATAGAACTAAGATTGATGAAAAAATGCAATCTATTATGAGCAGCGAGGAAGCAAAAGTCAACGTTGTCTTCTCATTGGCAGTGGTGACGATTCTGGCTATCGTTGTTAAACTGGTTTTATAATTTGAGTCTAAATATAGTCACTTCAAACACTTAGAATGATTCAAGTAGCCCGTAGTTGAACGTATTTTTTCTCTGCATATCACCGCTTAAGTAAAAAAGATTAATAATCTCTTACATAAGAAGCGATCGGAGCACCTTTCTCGCTGAAAAAATGGCGGTATCAGCGAGCTCTTCGGCATACTACTTCCTAATAAGGAAATTGTATATCCTTACCACCGAAAGTGTCTTAAGTTCTATATAAAAGGCTAGCAAGTCTGTCTTTTCCCCCATCTGCTACCTTCCTATATGCTGTGACTCGCATTTGAATCGAAATGTCGTTTGAAAAGCGCTCTTCAAGCGATAGCATTGAGCCATATACGGCAGAATCAACCGGGGTAAACCAAAACCCTGAAGATGAGATGAAAGAAATTGTTAGAATCGTTACTCAATCGTCAGCTAGAGAAGGCGGCGGTGTCTTACATAAGCTAGAATCACTAACTAAGCAATTATCCATCAGATCAGGTCCAGCTCCTCCTTTTTCGATTGACAAGGATGACTTTGATTTCCAAACTATCTTGAAAAATTTTGTTCGTTCAGCAGACGCCCAAGGTATTCATCGTCGCTCAACAGGTGTAGTTCTCAAAAATGTCACAACTAGAGGCGAAGACTCTTCTTCTGCTTTTGCTCCAACGGTTGGACGTATCCTCAATGGTTTTATCGATGCCATTAAATCAAGGAATGCACCACCAAAATCAATTGTTAGGGACATCAATGGTGTTGTTAAGCCTGGAGAAATGTGTTTAGTTCTTGGTAGACCAGGTGCCGGTTGCTCTACTCTATTGAAGACAATTGCTGGTGAGCATGACCAGTTCCTCGGTGTTGATGGTGAAATTCACTTCGATGGGATCCCACAATCTGAAATGATGACTAAATATAAAAGTGATCTTATTTATAACGGTGAGTTGGACGTTCATTATCCTCATTTAACTGTTGACCAGACGCTTCGCTTCAGTATTGGTTGTAAGACCCCAAATACACGTGTCAATGGTTCCACAAGAGAACAATATATTGAGGCCACCAGAGATTTACTTGCTACCATCTTCGGTTTGACCCATACATACAATACCAAAGTGGGTAATGATTTTGTTCGTGGTGTTTCTGGTGGTGAACGTAAAAGAGTTTCAATTGCTGAAGCCATGAGTTGCAAGGCTTCTGTTTACTGCTGGGATAATGCTACAAGAGGTTTAGATGCCTCAACTGCTTTGGAATATGCCCAGGCTATCAGAGTTCAAACAAATTTGACAAAGTGTGTTGCGTTTATCACTATATACCAAGCTGGTGAGAATATTTATGAAACTTTTGATAAAGTATTGGTTCTTTATGAAGGACGTCAGATCTATTTTGGTCCAAGCGAATCAGCTAAACAATACTTTATTGATATGGGTTTTGAGTGTCCATCCAGACAAGCTACTGCTGAATTTTTAACTGCTATTACTGATCCAAGTGGCAGATTTCCAAAACAAGGCTACGAGTCTTTAGTTCCAAAAACTGTGGAAGAATTTGAACAAAGATGGTTACAATCTGCGGAATTTAAACAACTTCAATCCCAAATCTCTGAATACGAGAATAATCAAGAAGGTGAAAAGACCAGATTGCTTTACGATTCCTCGTTAAAGCAAGAGAAATCCAGAGCTCATTATCGTTACACTGTCAACTACTTTACACAGTTGAAGCTTCTAACTGAAAGAGGTTTCCAGAGGATTTATGGTGACAGAGCCTATACTATAACACAGGTCATTGCAGCTACTGCTCAAGCTCTAATTGCTGGCTCCCTTTATTATCAAGCACCATCTACAACAACTGGTTCATTTTCTAGATCTGGTTTGATCTATTTCATGATTTTATATTTCAGTCTAATGAGTTTAGCTGAGATATCTGGTCAATTTGCTGAACGTCCTATTCTGTTAAAGCAAAAATCCTATTCTTTATTCCATCCTTCTGCAGAGACATTAGCCTCTGCTATAACCAAATTCCCATTCAAATTACTCTCGATTATCATTTTCTTCATCATCAGTTTCTTCCTGGCTGGTTTAACTGCCACTGCTGGTAGATTCTTCCTCATGCTCCTGTTTCTAATAATGATTGCAGAAAATATTTCAGCTCTGTTTCAAATGGTTGCTGCTTTGTGTCAAAGTGTTGCTTCAGCCAATTCCATTGCCGGTATTGTTATGATGATTCTTTCGTTGTACAGTGGTTTCATGATCCAGAAAGGTTCTATGCATCCTTGGTTTAAGTGGCTGATCTATATCAATCCTGTTGCTTACGGTTTTGAAAACATGATCTCAATTGAATTTCACAACAGAGATATGGATTGTGGATCATCTCTAATTCCTTCAGGTGCCGGTTATGAAAACTTAAGAGCTGGTGAGCAGGTGTGTGCTTTCTCTGGTTCTGTTCCTGGTCAGAGCTACGTTGATGGAGACAATTATTTAAAAGTTCATTTTGGTTACAGTTATAGCCATGTTTGGAGGAATTTTGGTGTCCTTATCGCTTACACTGTTTTGTATACATTTGTCAACGCCATTGCAACTGAATTCAAGAGACCAGTTTCTGGTGGTGGTGATCATTTATACTTTAAGAAGTCTGAAAAATCCAAAAAGCTCTTTAGTCCAACTCCAAAAGTCCAAGATATTGAATCTGGTGAGCTATCAATTCAGGATGATAAGGATCTCTCCTCAACTGGAGACTTTAATGACAATGGATTTAAGGGGTTGGGATCAACTGGTGTTTTTGCCTGGCAAAATGTTGATTATGTTATTCCATATAAAGGTAGTGATAGAAAGCTTTTGGATAATGTTCAAGGTTATGTCAAACCGGGTACTTTAACTGCTTTGATGGGTGAATCTGGGGCTGGTAAAACTACCCTATTGAATGTTTTGGCTCAAAGAATTGATATGGGTACGATCACTGGGAATTTCTTGGTCAATGGTGAGCCTCTAGACTCGTCTTTCAAGAGATCTTCTGGTTACGTCCAACAACAGGATCTTCATGTTGATGAGTTGACTGTTCGTGAGTCTCTACAATTTGCTGCTAGACTTCGTCGTCCAAATAGCGTTCCTGATAGTGAAAAGTTGGATTATGTTGAGAAGATTATTGACATCTTGGGCATGTCATGGTACTCTGAAGCTATTGTTGGTAAATTAGGATCCGGTTTGAATGTTGAGCAGCGTAAAAAGTTATCCATTGGCGTTGAATTAGTTGCTAAACCATCATTATTATTGTTTTTGGATGAACCAACTTCAGGTTTAGACTCTCAATCGTCTCTTGCGATTATTAACCTGCTACAGAAGTTGGCTACAGCTGGTCAGTCTATTTTATGCACTATTCATCAACCTTCAGCTACTTTGTTTGAATCATTTGACAGATTGTTGTTGTTGAGAAAGGGTGGGCAAACTGTGTACTTTGGTGATATCGGTAATAACTCTGAAACCATCTTGTCGTATTTTGAAAGAAATGGTGCTCGACATTGTGAAACTTTTGAAAACCCTGCTGAATACATCTTGGAAGCTATTGGGGCCGGTGCTACTGCTCGTGTGAAAGAAAATTGGTTTGATATCTGGATGAGCTCTCAGGAATTCAAAGATGTGACTCTTGAAGTTCAAAAGTTGAAGACTGAATCACATGCTGGTCAAGTTTCTTCTGGTGAAGATAAATCAGAGTTAGGTAAAACATATGCACTACCTTATTTATCTCAGTTAAAGTATGTGACACTGAGAACCGCAACGCAGTACTACCGTGATCCAACCTATATCATGGCGAAATTCATGTTGATGCTTATGGGTGGTTTGTTGTTTGGATTCACTTTCTGGAATGTTGGACATTCTGTCATTGGTATGCAGAATATCATGTTTTCAGTTTTTCTTTGTATCATTATCAGTGCTCCAGCTATTAACCAGATCCAAGAAAGAGCTATTGCATCAAGAGAGTTGTTTGAAGTAAGAGAATCCAAGTCCAACACTTTCCATTGGTCAACCTTGTTGATTGCTCAGTTTTTGAATGAAATTCCATATCACATTGTCCTTGGAACTATCTTGTTCTTGTGTGCTTATTTCCCATTGAGATTAGATTCTGGTTCTTATCGTGCTGGTGTCTTTTTCTTGAATTATGCAATCATCTTCCAGCTTTTCTATATTTCGCTGGGTCTGCTTGTGATTTACTTTTCCCCTGATTTACCATCTTCTCTGGTTATCACTGGTTTGGTTCTTTCATTTTTGATCTCTTTCTGTGGTGTTGTTCAACCAGTGTCTTTGATGCCAGGTTTTTGGACTTTCATGTATAAAGCATCCCCATTGACATACTTTGCCCAAATATTTATGGCTCTCAACTTACATGACAGACAAATTATTTGTGGAAAAGATGAGTTCAGCTACTTCAACCCACCAGCTGGTCAGACTTGCTATGAATTTGCACAGCCATACATTGAAGATACTAATCATGGCTATTTGAATAATCCAAACGCCACTACTAACTGTGCTTACTGTGTATATTCCATTGGTGACCAGTATTTATCAACTGTTAACATTAACTATAACTGGATTTGGAGAGATTTTGGTTTAGCCTTTGCTTACATTGTCTTTAACTTATCTGCTATGTGCGCTCTTTACTATCTATTCAGGGTCAACAAACTCAATCCAATCGCCAAAGTCAAGGCGCTAGTTGAGAAATTGAAGGAAAAGAAAGAAAATAACTAAATAAAAAAAAATAAGTAAATAATAGATACCTTAATAAAACAGCATGATTCTTAACCACTTAATGGTACCTTTCTTTAGCGAAGTTTCTTGAGTGATGTTGTGGCCACATTGACCATTGTCGGTGTTTGTCGTTCAACAGGGAGGCCAATCCTCGCTTTTTTAGTACACCTCTACACCGCAAAGCACAACTTCACTGGATAATTCAAACAAAGTATGAGAGCTCTGAACAAAGAACAAGAACAAAGATTTACTAAATGAGTAGAGTTGATATCGGTGAATACCACGATGATTTCACAAAGAGATTCAAAGGTATGGTAACTTGTATATCTTCCTCGATACCTAGCTGACAAACTTAGAAATCACTCAGGAAATTGAATCACCTTCACCAGAAACAACGCGTCTGAAGAAAAAAGTGATTGTTCTCAAAAATGAAATCGAATCAATAGCACACCTCCTACCCCGCTATCAGCTGCTCTCTTATTCAGATCAAGTACAGCTACAGCTTGACAAGATAGATAAGCTTACAAGGCCGCAGAGGAGATTCCAATTTTCAAAATCAAAGTCATCGAAGCGGGTTGATGTCCCAAAGATATCAGAACTTTCTCTAGACTTTGGCAACTCCCCAGTTGATCCACTCCTCAAAAACATTGACAATCAATATTTCACCTTCAACGAGAAGACTGGACTCATTACAGATGCGAAAAACAGTATAATTATAGCAGAGGATGCCAGTTCAATAACATTTAGAAATATAATGAATTCGATACTGGTGATTAAATCAAAAGGTCCAGTATTTATATTCAATGTAACAAACAGCATTATATTTGTTGAATGTCACCAATTAAGGATTCATGATTCTCAAAACACAAAGTTTTTGGCTCAGATCCCTTCAGATGGTGCAATAATTGAGAACTGTAAAGGGCTTGTGTTCAATGATAGTATCATTATTAATGATTTTCAATATCCAAACGGGAATAGTCCAAATTATGAAAGTGTATCCTACAGTGAAGACTTTTTGAAGATTCTAGATCTAATTAGAAAAGAAGGGGCTGGGAGTTTAGTAAACTTACAAAGATATTTATAAGATAAGATAGAGAGTAATTTTTTGCAATTCATATTAAATAGCTCTAGCTGACGCAATTGTTCCAATGCAATCCAATTTAGAGCACCAAAAAAGTCAATAACTCACCGATGGTAGTAACCTTGTCTGTGATCATATCGACCGTCATACATATTCGGTGGGTGTTTCGAGTATTCCGTAGCTTGTGGAAGACTTGGGCCTTGTTGATAAGGCCTTACATGAGGTTCATAATAAGCCCTGATACTGTTGTAAGTTTGAGGAATTTGCTGGGAAGGTAGTGGTTGCGGTGGGCCCTGGAGATGTGAAGAACCATAGCCATGTGGTGTGCTTCCACCAGATTTGATAAGACTTCTTGAGTTGTGATCCGCATATTGAGGCTGATCATGAATATTGAACTCTTCATCTTTCACATTATCATCTTCAATGTCAACATTTTCAGCTTCTCTTGATTTTGGTCTTGAGTTTTCTAGCTTTTCTTTAAGGTCTTTATTTTCTTTATCAGTTTCTTCGATTTTAGCAAATGTAGTGGTCAATGCCCATCTTGCAGCATTTTTTTGAATACTGTTTATAAGCTGAGGGTAATTTTTTTCCAGGTCTTGGTATTGAAATGGTTTATTACTTGAACCATTAGTGGACTCCAATGCTCTTTCAAGGTCATCTTTATATTTTGAGGCCAGATCAGTGGTGATTCTCAAGTTTTCTTTCAGCAGACGATTTTCATCATTTGCTTGTTCCAATTGCTCTCGCAAGTTTTTTATTTCTGTTTGGTGTTTATCCAATAGCCTTTGCTCCATCTGAGATTCAAGCTCACTGATCTGTGTGTTGAAACGCAGCTCGGTTTCAGCCAAGATCTGGCTATCATTCTTCGACTGATAAGACACTTCAAGTGACCATTGGTCCAATTGCTTTATAACTTTTAGAGTCTTCCCTGTTAATGTGATCGAGAGTTTAAAAAGAGAACTTTCGACCTCCTTTAGTGGAATTTGCTGGCGAGCTTTCTCTAGGAATTCTTCTGTTCCAGCGCTTGACTCAAAAGCTGATATTAGGAGGTTTCTATATCTCTCAAGCTCCATAGTGTAATCACTAGCAGAGTTTTCTGATATTTGGCTTTCCAAGGTCAAACTGAAGAGATCTTTATAGTTTTCATAAGAATCGTTCAATACTCCTTTGTCATATATTAGCAAAAACATCGTGAATAATGCAGCTTCTCGTGGATAAAGTTGTTTTAGCGAGCTTTGAACATTTTCAGGCAGATCGTCTGACTTCAATGTGAAGAATTTGCTGAAGTTTAAAAGTAAGGAGACGGCATTGACCTTCAAATCATTGCCAGAGTCATCTTCTTCGAATGACCGAACAAATATCATTAGCTGCACCAGGTTTGCCAATACTCTTGTAACATTGTGCTTCAAAGATTCTTTATCTGTGTATCGTACTATATCATACTCATGGATATAATAATATGAGGGCTTGATGAATGAAATGAATGCATAAAAAAGAAAATAGTTTAAATCAAATTCAGACTCAATATCAGGAGGAAGATCTAAGTCTTTAATTGAAAAATGAGAATCCTCAAATAGCAGCTCTGGTCTCTCGGTGATCTTAGGCTCATCATAATCATCCAACTCTTCATCTTCCCTCTCTTTTGGGCTTTGAAACTTAGGAGGCGTACTAATCAAGAAGTTCGCAAGCCAGAACGAAACTCTTACAAAATCATCCAATACATTGTCAACTCCTTTGAAAAATCTATCGTCATTTTGAAAGTATTCCGTGTACTTGTCTCCCTTCAAGTATTGTTCATTTGTTCTCTTCAGTCTTTCTGACAGAGTTTTCGTGTAACCCTCCATTACTCGTTGATAACAGCCCTCCACAAACGAAAAAGGATCGGACTAATTCTGATTAAAAGGCAGTGGTGTCCTGTATTTTACTGGTACGTTTCTTTTATATGTTTGTTTGCCCTACACTCTATGTTTGTTTTAATGAATGCCGCCAGCCAATTTAGTTATTTATTTCGCGAAATCTAACCATACGTAAGTCATTAAGTTGAAGCTATTATGGTTACAGTTTGAAAAGCAGAAACCTTGAGATCGGCTTAAACGAAGACAAATGCTGTAGCATTGAGTAGTTAGCTACCTATTCCCACAGGAGGACTACAATATATCAACTATTATTTGCTAGCAAAAGAGTCTAATCGTAGCTAGTATGTCGGTCTGCAGTCTGTAACTGATTTCTGCCTTATGCTTTAGCGTGATCGAATGTCTATGGAATTGATATTTCACAGTTGGACCTCAAGTATTGATTTAATCCTTTACTATTGAGATGTTAAATTTTATTTAATTATTATCAGTCCTATATAAGAGTTTTAAAATTTCAGATTTAGAATGTGAAATATAACATCTTCCAAATTAAAATAATTTTCGATTGAGAATAACAATGATAACAATAATAATGGACTTAAATCTATATAAAATTTGAGTGGCAATATCAATACATTGTTCTTTCTTATGATCTATCGGTGGACTCTATAATAGTAGCCAGGGAACAGTTCATTTAACATTTGCTTACTAAGCATGTTTTGATTTGGCGCGTGCTCTCCCACCGAACAAGAAAAAAATAGGAAAATCAAAACAAACAAATACGACAGAACAATCATTTTTCAAAACATTTTTATTGAAAGTGATCCAGCCTCAATCGTTTCTTTTTCGCAATGTCACAAAGTGCTGGCTCTACTAAGCATATTGCTGCTGCGTATATAGAGATGTTGAATAACACTGGATCTGGAAATCAGGCTCCAACTGGGCCTCTGTTTCCTAGACCAAGCCTTGAAGTGCCTTCTACTCCACAGAAATCTTCAATAGGCCAATTTTCTAACCGCAGTCAGCTTAATAACAGCCCAAAGAAACTTTTTATTCCAGGAAGTGGCACAAATTCTGACCTCGCCCCAGTGGAGGATTCACTTGCTTCTTTGAAACTAGATAGTCCATCTCCTTTGAAGAGAACTTCTAGACCGTTGTTTCAATCAAATGTGGGGCAACATATAAATAAAAGATCACCATCTCCTCCCTCTTCAACTTCCCCCTCTCCGATTTTAAGAGTATCAGGCTCTTCCATATCTTCAACACAAAGTTTTAGACATAGTGGAGGCTCAAAATTTACAAAAGGTTACGAATACCTTTGCAGAATCTCTGAAGTTAAAGGATGGATTGAAAATATAATCAATGAAGAGATCCCTTCTGCTCTGGATCTCGCTAATGATGCTTTGAGGGATGGGGCTATATTGGCAAAAATAGTTGTTGCCTTTAATCCAAGATTTATCAAGAAGATCAATACATTCAATGTTTCTGCTCACAGATTTTTGAACACAGAGAATATCACTGGCTTTTTCAGATTTTTGGAGAGTGTTGGAATGCCTGATCTATTCAAATTTGAACTCAGTGATTTATATGACAAAAAGAATATTCCAAAAGTTATCTTTTGCATACATACTTTAAGCTATATGCTTGCTCAAGATGGCACTGCTGGGGATATGGTCGATTTGACTGGAAAATTAAGCTTCACTGAAGAAGAAACCAAAGATGCTGAGAAACTGCTAGGCTCCTTTTCTTTCCCAAACTTCGACCAGATGCACAAACAACTCAATCGTCAATTACCAAAGAGCACACCCTCATTACAAAAAGCACCAGTCTTGAAACCTACATCATCATCCTCTCTTAGAGATGTAGTAAATACTGAATTTTCCAGTATAAAGAAACCAGATATCTTTGTCACAAGGCATTCTACGCCTCATAAGACGTTCTCTTCAAATCCATTTTTAGAGGCTGACCAAGCGAGAAGATCGACTCAAGAAATTATTCCTCTTGACTATCCCAAACCTCAAGTGAGGCAGTCATCTCGCGAAACTATGAAGACAAGAGTGGACTCAACAGTTGAAGGTCTTGATGATGAAACTGATTTTACCTCATCTTTAAAACGTGGTTATTCTGCTTCTACGAGTCTGAAACCTTTGAAAAAATCAGAGTTTATTGAAGTTATGGTTAGATTCCAGTCTATTTCCAGAGGGTCTATTTACCGTTATGAGATGTTCTTCAATAGGTTCAGACTGAAATCTGTTTCTGATGATATTATTCAATTTCAATCGTTAGTGAGAAGAGCTCTGGTTCAAAAACGCTATAACCAAAGTAGTACAAACTTTGCGGACTCAAAATCGGATATTGTCACTTTGCAGTCCATCATACGAGCTCAGAAGGAGAGAGGGCGCCTTGCCGAAATCGATAAATCACAACCTGATGATAAGATAGTTGAACTGCAGAGTATTAGCCGTGGTGAAACCGTAAGAATGTCAATTAAGAAGATTAAATACCATCTGATGAAATATGATCATCAAATAATCAGATTGCAAAGTGCTACTAGACGAAACAGGATATTCTCTAGAACTCAGAATAGTATCCAAGCTCAAGAGCCGATAATCAAACTGCAATCTCAAATCCGTCGTGTACAATATGAGAAAAAAGCTAAGAAATCCGCACAGATTTTCCACTCTGAAGATGACGCCATTACTATCCTTCAATCAATTAGTCGGGGATTTAAAGTAAGAAAACTAGTTTCTAAAAACACAGAAGGTCTTGAACTGAATGAAGGAAAGCTTCTTGAACTCCAATCTATTGTAAGAGCTGGTCTTTTGCGCTCCAAATTAAACTCTAAATTAGATATAGTTGTTGCAGAAACTTCAAACTTGGAAAGATTATGCGCAATTTCAAGAGGATATACTGTTCGCAAATCGATACAGAGAACTATATCTAAATTAAACGACTCCGCATTTATCACCATTCAACTCCAGAGTCATATTCGTGGGGTTCTTTCAAGATACCAATTTGACTTATTTTTGGATAATCTAGATCTTCACACTTGGGAGATCATTGGTCTACAGTCATCTATTCGTGGTTATCTGTACAGAAAATCTAAGAAAGAGACTTTAAAATATTATGAAGGCCAGCTTCCTGGGATAATTAAGATCCAAAGTGCTATAAGAGGTAAGTATTTGGAAAATGCGTACAAATCACTGAAATCTATGAAAGATCCTCCTCTACCTGTTATTAAAGAATTTGCCCATCTGCTTAATGATAGTGATCTTGATTTTGATGAAGAGGTTCAATTGACCAAACTGAAAGAGAAACTGAATGAAAAGACTGGTTTGAATGAGTCTTTAGAGAACCAGATCAGTCAACTAGATCTGAAGATCGCTCTATTGCAAAAGAATAAGATTTCGGTAGAAGACGTGGTATCTGACAAAGAAGTTGGTACTGAGTCTTATTCTCGTCATTTAGCAACAGTTGATATTACTTCCTTAAACAGAAGAGCAAAGACCAGAATGGAGGCTTATGAAAAGTTGTTCTATCTTCTACAAACTCAACCTGCTTATCTTTCTAGATTGGTCCGTCAAGATTATCGGGGTGTGAATGTTGTTTTGAAAATTTTCAACAACGTAGAAGTAAAAGATCCGCCAACAAGAGAGGAATACTTATTTGTTCACTTGATCGAAACTTGCCTGAAAGATTCACTGCAGAGATTGAACTCAGTTGATGAGTTAGCTGCTGAATCATCACCAGGTTGGTTCAAACTCTTGAGCACTTTCAATGAATCTCTAAAAGATGAAATATCTGAGCTGTTTGGGCCATTAGTCCAAAACATCTTTAATGATAATGATCTAGATATGGAATCTGATCCTGTAAAAATATTCCAAAAGATTCATAATTCAGAATTAGATCTTCCACCTCAAGAGGCTATTTCGGATCCAGACACTAGAACATCATTCATTAACAATCTGCAGGAAATCAGAGAATATGGCTCAGAAGTATATCGTATTTTGAATACCAATTTGGACAAGCTACCTATACATATGAGGGTTATTGCTAGAACTGCCTTTAGAACCTCATCAAGAAAGTTCCCACAAAATTCCGAGCAGGAACATTTAGCTATTGCTGGATATATACTGGTCTCTGGCTTCATCAATTTGATACTGCAGTCTCCTGAACAGTTTGATATTTATACTTTTGATACCCCCTTAAATGCGAAAAAAAATCTTCGTATGGTTTCCAAGTTATTAATCCACTTATTCATGATGAGACCTTTTGGGGTAGAAGATAGCTACTTACAGCCTTTGAACAAATTCATCGACTCTTCAACTGATGGAGTGAGATCTCTGCTGAAAAGCTTTGTCGATGGTGATGACATTGATGCTGCTTATGGTATGACGGTTTATGATGATTTTACTGCACGTAATAGACCTAAGCTGACTCTAAGAATTGCTGACATGTTATCTATTGATCAATTGATCAAGAAACAACTGAAAGTTGTTGCACCATCGCCTGAGGATACCTTAAGAGAAGTATATCTTGAGTTGCAATCTAATAAGGTGGGTGACCTTTCTGAACTGACAGGTTCTTTCACGCTGAGTTTAAATCCATCAAGCTATAAGACATCACCTGAGGAAATTAGATTGGAGTCGTTATTCATTCAAGCTAAAAGATGTGTGCTATATATGGTTCAAGTTCAAGATGACCAGTCCGATCTGTTCAAGCTACTAGTGTCCAAAATTGACCCAATTCATGAAATCAAGTTCAAAAGGATCATTAATCTTGAAAAGAAAGATATTGAATCAAACCATGTTAATGATTACGTTAATGATGGTCAAGGGTTTTTGGGAGATTTGGGCAAAATCTCTTATAAACAGCTAAAACAAATCGCCTTGGAGAGAATATTAGATTTGGAGAGTATTGGTAAAGTTACAAGAAATGATTCATTCCAAATAATATTAAATGAGATAGCGTATGACATTAAAACAAAATATGAACAGAGAATATTAAGAAAAAGACAGCTTTTGATTGCAGAGAACACATTACTTGGACTGGAAGAAAAGTATAATTCCTTAGCAAATGAATTGAAATCTTATAACAAGCACATTCAAAATGCTATGGAAGACATCCAATCAAAACCAACAAAGCAAAAGAAAATCCTTCCTTTCACAAAGCAATACTTCTATGAACGTGAATTGAAAAAAGTGGGAAAACTACCCAAATTTGGAGCTTTTAAATATTCGTCGAAGAGTCTTTATGATAAAGGAATCATTGTTGAATTACAGGGGTTGAGTCAGGATCTTGGGGCTTCATTCTTTGGAGGTTTCAATTTTCCAAAGGTTGATTTCATGTTTAACTGTGATAAGGCCGGTGTGTTCACAATTTCATGTAAGAGTGGGGTGCTACCTATAAATGGAGACATGGAGACATTGACTATTGATCAGCTATTGGAATATCAGTTTGAAAATAAGGCTAAAATCACACTGTTTAATAACTTCGCAAAGTTCGATACAAATCGTCTGATGCAATTCATTTTGAAGAAATTTTACCACCATAGCGAGGTGAGATAGAGACAATTAGTTTATTGAGTATATATTTACGTGATTTCAAAATTAAAGGTGTAGAGATCATTATCATTATTGTTTGCAGAATTGCTTCGTTAATTAATAAGCTGAGGATCAAGATTATGAGATGAATCGTTCTTTCTCCTCACAACAGCTTCTGCTACTGCTGCCTCTGCCACGGCTGCTAGATCCTCTTGATTATAAACAAAATCAGAATGAACTTGAGTGTTATGGTTAGTGGTTGGATCTCGGTTGTCTCCGTTGACGTCCTGATGATCATCACCTTCTTCATGGTCTTCTTGCTCGTCAGCCTCGTCAGCTTCGTCATCTTCGTCATTATCATCTTCAACATCACTAACATCAATTCCTTTCTCTCGCTGTTCAACTATATATTGAGCTCTCTGTAAAATTAAATTATCTCTATTGTTCAATTCAAATAATGTCGTGTTGGTGAGAGCATCTTCTGCAGCTCTTCTTAATTCCCGTACCCAGATTTCCTGTTTTGTCAAGTCTGTTAATGACATCCAGTTTTCTGAGGCCGTGTGAACTTTCTTCATTAATTCCTCGTAAACTGTAGTATCTTTTCCCTCCTCTGGGGGGAATTTTTGGTTTATAACACCACATATTGTTCTGTAGGTCTCCAATGTTGGAGGGTCATGTGGCCACTGATTTGGTGACAGAAAGTATAAGACAACTCTTGGAAAAGTTGGATGTGGCTGTAAAACTGGCCTCCCAAGCTTGTTGAAAAACTGTACGAGAAGAGACTTTTTCACTCTTGTCAGTTTATCTCTTGATCTCCTTTGTATTTTATTGCGTTCCTTGACTTCTTTCTTCGAGTTGTATCGTTTTGACCTAAGTCTTTTGCGTTCTTTTGAGGCTTCTATGTTGCCTCTCCTCTTAACACTTGATCGTATCTTATTAATTAGTTCAAATGGGTGTAATGGAGTGCCTTTCTTCAGATCTAAATGACGTCCCATTGATCCTGGATGGGAGAAGGTCTTCTGGCAAAATGGACACATACGCTTTGGATCTATTCCATCAGGTACTGGTGGGACACCGGGAACATTGAGAATGTTATCTGTATAATTATCGTGTCCGATGTCTTCATTTGAGTCTTCTTTGTCTTGTTCTTTATCAGGTTTGGTACTGTTTCTGTAAATTGATGAATCAATGTACTGATTATTCTCATTCGCTAACTCCAGATCAACAGTCAATACGTTGGATACATCCAGGTTATGTATGTAGTTGTTGACCTCATCCTCTTTATGATCTTCCGTCATATTACTTATGTCAAAGCCTTATGACTTCTCTACACTTCAAGTTGCAGATAATTATTTGGATTTTGTTTATATTTCAAATTCATACATGTATTTAATCACGTGTTGATCCACGTGATCTACTACTCAGGTTTCACAAAGAAGTTGTCTCTGTACCATTGAAGTTGGGCAATGGACTCCAGAATATCAGCTCTGGCGGTGTGTGCCTTCTTTTTCTTCGGTGACTTGTTTGTCAGCTTTTGGTTATAACGGATTCCAACTTCGAAGAAGGAAGATACA
Organism: Wickerhamomyces jianshihensis; assembly: GCA_030562945.1. NCBI lineage: Eukaryota > Fungi > Ascomycota > Saccharomycetes > Phaffomycetales > Wickerhamomycetaceae > Wickerhamomyces > Wickerhamomyces jianshihensis. The sequence goes on from JAKUAH010000237.1 coordinate 155,512, forward strand.
TCAATGATTCTATAATGGAGATGATCCAGCACCTTAGGAAATTCTTTTATCATAAATGCTCTATCCATATGAATTGAGTTACCAGCAAGTACAGCATCGCCTTTGTTGGTGAATTTCTGGATATATTGTAGTAATTCAGACTCAACAGCCTCTCTGGTTTTGGTTGATTCTAGTACTTTCTTAGTTAAACCGCTTTCACCATGATGCTGGACACACCATTCGTTCATTGAGTCTAAAATTTCCTTGTTATAGTGAATGACGCTTTCGTAGCCCTCATCGACAAGATTTAAGTCGCCATCTGTGATTATACAGCATATTTCAATGATATGCTCAGTTAAAACATCCAAACCGGTCATCTATACCTGCTTGTTAGCATTTATTTGATTCAAAAATCATTCATTATATCACATACTTCACAATCTATCCAAACTATTGGTTTGTAATCCTTTGAGTCCTTGTTAAACTTAAAGCTTGGATTATATTCTGGTGTTTTGAGGTATTCAACATTGGACATTTTGAGGTTGAGTCTTGGTCTCCTGAAATTACTGATCAGCGAACTGGTGAAATGTCTTTTTGCAAGTGTATTCGAGCTTCTGGCGAACCTGAGCATATAAATCTGATACAACTTTTGGTGAGTTTCCAGTAGATTTCGAATGAATTAAAAGTGAAACAATAATTTTTCACCCAAAAAGCCAGACAGACAAACAAACGAGAAGATAAATCAGCTCTCCAAAATGACACAGAGCGCAGATGAAGGGATTTACAGAAAGTACAGCACGTCTCCACTTTTCACTAGAACCACTAAATTGGACACTTTTTACTTTGTTTATTTCATTCTCCACATCGTGATCACAATTCTTATCGACTCCTCGTTAGTCATTCCAAGACAATATCAACCAAATTTCCAGAAAGCGATAATTGATTTCCATACCACTCAAAACAAAGATTTCCTTCTAGTTGATACTCCAGAATTCCTGTACTGGTTTGGCTGGATTGAAATTGTTTTTCAGCTTCCTTTGTTCTTTATTGGTGCATCTGCTTTATGGAAGAGAAATACCAATATCTATGTTTGGCTTGTTATTTACGGTTTAGAGGCCAGTATCACTACCTTGGCATGCATTCTAAAGATCCATGCTCATGGTGCGCTCCTTTATGGCTTGACTAACTCTGAGGTTTGGAATCTGATTTCTGTATATCTTCCAACCTTCTTAATTCCATTCTTTTTGGTATTAGATTTAATGACAAGAGATTGGTCTCAAAAGAAGGTTAAAACTGTATAGAATCCATCAAATCTAAGAATAATCACTGGTTTACCACATAATTGAAACTGATATCGACTGTGTTATGTAGATATGGGTGTACTGAGACCAGTGTATTTTATTACATAATCAAGTGCGGTTATTACAACGTTTTTTACTGAAAAGTAAACATCGGAGCTATAACAAACGTGAAGTTAGTACCATCAAAAGATGGATTCACTGTCTTTCCGAAGTCGTTCCAGAAACGGGAATCCGTCCAAAGACTTTGAATCGAATAGTGACATTTTTAAACCTGTTTCAACGAGGAAAACTCCACAGAAATCCATCATGCGTAAGCTAAATTGGAGGTTCATTGTTATATCTTTACTTTTATGGGTAAATCTTATAAATTACAACGAACGGTCAGTGGTTAAAAGAACACTTAATCAATGTCAATGGTCCAATTGGGAAGATTGGAAAAGAGGTGATCCTCATAGAATCGCTCTTTTTGCAGATCCACAAATAATGGACGCTTATTCCTATCCTGGTAGGCCAGCTATTGTCAACTACTTTGCCAGACGCCTGATCGACAACTATCACAAAAGAAACTGGGTTTCATTCCATGATATTTTAGACGTGGATACCACTATTTTCTTGGGTGATTTATTTGATGGTGGTAGAAATTGGAATGATGCTGACTGGTTTGCTGAGTTTGAAAGATTCAATCAAATCTACTATAAGCCACCAAATAAGAGAACTATAATGTCTCTGCCTGGGAACCATGATATTGGATTTGGAGAAACAGTCAATGTTACGAGTCTGCAAAGATTTAAAGCTATATTCGGTCCAACCTCAACCGTTCACGATATAGCCAATCACACAATTGTCCTATTAGATTCAATCTCATTATCAGACTTTTCAAACCCTGAAGTTATGGCACATCCAAGATCAGTACTTGAATCATTAGCCCCAGAACTACCGAATGAATCGCCAAGAATACTCATGTCTCACGTTCCACTCTTTAGGGATCCTAGTAAACAGATATGTGGTCCATTACGAGAATCAAAGAAGAAGTTCCCAATAATGAAAGGAGAGCAATACCAAACAGTAATAGATCATAATTTATCCTTGGAAATATTATCAAAAATAAGACCATCTATTGCCTTCAGCGGTGATGATCATGATTATTGTCAAGTCACACATTCATATGATCACAATGGTCAGAAAAGAAAAGCTGACGAAATTACCGTCAAATCGTGCTCTATGAATATGGGAATCAAATATCCTGCAATTCAACTTCTTTCTTTAAATACTGAAGATTCCTCGAGTCCTGAGACTTATAAGACTCAGATATGCTACCTACCATCACCCTATCCCGCGTTAAAAAGCTATATCTCACTAGCCATTTTGAACTTCATATTTGGACTTATTATATTTTTACTGCCTGAACTTTGGAAGCTATTGGTATCTCGAGTGATTTTTTATGTGAAGAGAAGTCAATTCAACCAATTGCCAATCGCGGGGCAAAATAAAACTTCTGATGTGTTGTTGGTGGAGAAAGACTATTCTGCTTTGGCTTTGAATGCTTGTATTATAACAATTGGTATTCTATTTTGTTTTAATATTTACTTCAACGCTTTATGATCTTTTGTCAAGGTTGACTGGTTTTAAAAGAAAAACTTTTTTTTGGGAATAATGCAGATAGACACTTTTAAATTTATAAAGTAGTTTTCAACATGTATTGATCAAGTACTATATTATCCCTCTTAACTTCTCAATATAATTCTTATTGGTATTATAGTCTGTTCTCTTTGAGATAAACTGTCTTAAAACGTATGGTTTAACTGTGGCCAACTTTCCTTCTTTGACTAAAGAATTCAATAACTCAGGCTGTACAGTGAATAGGTTGGCGATTTCTCTCAATAAACCGAACTTACTGGATAGTTCTTCAATATTCCAAGAGTCAATTGAGTTCTGATAGCCGATGATGTCTTTAGTCAAAACAATCCCACCTGTAGAATTTATCTGGAATGACTTGTAATGCTCAAACAGCTCATTAAACACGTAGTTTCCAAGTTCTCGTAATATATGCTGCAAATTTTCACCATTCAAGAACTTGGAAACTTGTTCATAGAAGTCATTCAAGAACGAACATAAAAAAGTGCATGCCATGGTATCTGTCTCTGATAAATCTGCAGTTTGATAGTCTTTCTTCTTCTGTTTGGATAATGAATTTGAAACCTTATCAAAAGCCAATGATAGCGTATCCTTGATGATGATATTGATAGACAGCTCAGCTCTTGAGACATAACTGTTCGTTAGATTAATTATTTTTGATCTTATTTGTGGGTTATTATTAGCTAATGGCAGCAAGATGGTTCTGATACATGTTGAGACCAAATATAAGATTTCTCCTGCTGTACTAACATTGTGTAAATATTCGAAATCGATGTAATCATTTCTATAATCTTGCTTGTGTAAATCTGAATAAGAAACTTCCAATCCTAAGTCAACATATGATCTTCCAATTCCGATTAATAGGATTTCTAATAGATCATAGCCAAACTCAGCGGTTTTGTTAGGACTTAGTTCAACTTGTCTTGACAACGATTCAACGGTGGATTTCAGTAATGAATCAACTTCTTGTAGACCAATTTTTGCAGAGCTTTGTTCTCTTTCAAACGCATCTTCAAGTGACACTGACGAATTTGATTTTCTCAGAGAGTTATTTCTATCCAAGCGGTGTTTCACATAAGATCTTAATTGGCCAACTCTGCTTCTCTTATTTAGTTGTTCGTATTCATTGGAATTTTCATTGGAAGTATTAGATATTCTTGCAGCTAATTTATTTGAAATTTTAGATTCGTTAGAACGTTCATAAGGTGCAGTGATGGAAGAGAAAATTGCCTCTAATGATTTCTTTTCTAGTTCTATGTATTTAGAACCATTCAAGTGTTGTGTGAATAAATCAGAAAAGCTTTGATCTAACACTATATTCAAGCTCTCGAGCTTATATTTTTCTGATCCTAAAGATTTCTGTAAAAAATCGATTAGATCTTTAGAAAAGTCTCCAGTAGATATATGCAATGAATGAAGAGTTCTCAAATACGCCAAATTACTTGTTGAATAAGAATTTTTCAGTAAGGCTTCAATTCTTGATTGTATTTGTTGGGCAAAAAGTCTTTGGATAAACAACTCCAACACAGCTACTGGGTCTTTGAACACTTGAACTATCACCAACGTCTCATTTTTTAGTACTTCTAAGATATCATCATAGAACTTATCTGCAAAAGCTTCGGCAGCAAAGCGGTAATTTGATGGATGTGATAATTTCTCCCATATAGCATCATCATTGAGATCCTCGCCATTCAAAAAGGACTCACTATTCAGGAAATAATTATTCTGATTAACAAAGTTCTTCATTACTGCAACACCTCCATTGAAGTTTTCTAATATGGTCGCAATCTCTTTCATTTTACTCAAATTGTTCGCCTTGTAGTTTTGGTTAAACTCTTCTAACAAGCTGTTTTCCATAGTTTCTGTGAACTTCTGTATCAGTCCATGGCAGTGCTTTGAGTTCTCCAGATCATCAGAGATCAACTTCTGAGAAAGAGATAGTAGTTGAGCAACATTTGAAGCACATTTAGTCTTATCTTTTATTGATCCATTTGCTAATTTTTCTAGCTCTCTTGAAGATCCGTTGTTGTAAAAGTCTTGGTATATTTGAATCAAAACAACTGTTGCATTAGATCTATTTTTGGCATTGAAGGTGTTTGTAAGGCTTTCAGTGATAGGATTCATTGCGGAAGTAACATTAGATATCTGCTCATCTAGTTTTTTGAATTGAGAATCAACAGATTCTGCTCTGGAGGTTAAGGAGAGGATATTTCGACTGTGATCAAGTTCAAAATTGTTCACCTCTTTCTCTAAAACTTGCTGTTTAGTAGCTGCTTCGGTGCTCAGTCGCTTCAATTCTCTTAGTGTTGATTCAAAAGTTCTAATCAACGGTTTGGGATCAAAATCTTTAAAATTGTTAGTATTGAATTCATGGGTATCTCGAGAGTGAAATGAAGCAGAACCACATACAATTGGTTCCAGTTTTCTTATTATCGATGAAATGTTCTTTGCCCAGCTCTTCAATGAACTCATGGACTGTTAAATTATCCTAATAACTATTTGTTAGTCTTCAACTTGATTCAGTAGTGATACACATTACATACTAAGTAGTTGTCTAAGGATAATAATCGCTGGATTCTGGGATCCAATCCATAAATTGAGCTCATTCTCAATCTATTCTCAAAAGCTTGGTCTTTGACAGATTTATGTTGTAAATTGTTTTGGTGGCTCCGTTTTGTTTTTGTTGTTGTTTGGGTTTCGCGAATATCTGGGTACGGGTGCTCACGTGATCGATGATTTGAACTTCCTCAATTGCTAGGCCATTCAGAGGAATGAGGAGGCTGTGTCTAGAGCAGGTGACGATCTTATGTTTTGATGCTCTACGTTTATCAGCACTCACTTTTTTGGTTTGAACTTTTTGTAAAAACTCAATTAGTTATCGTTCTCAAATATGAACAGTTGAGATCTCATAAAAATCCCCGAGTTCTTTTCTACTACAAACTACTTGCTCAACCACAAAACAGTAAGAGATTTTCAATGGACAATATAGAGGTATCTCTTACCTCCACTCAAAAGCAAATAATCAGCTTCCTGAAGGAGATTCTTGATCTGACAAAATCAATGTATGTTTTTTGTTCTACTGATTGGTACTAGTTATATCAAGGCATTAACCTTTAAAAGTGATTCGAATCTCATAAAGTCACTCGAACTACTAGAGCAGAAGGGGAATAAAGAGGCGATTTTCCAAACAACTCGCGTTTCTGCGGATAAACTGCAGCAGATCCTAAAATTGCTCAATCAATTGTGATTGTAATAGCAAATACCATAATCAACGAAAGTCGTGAAGAGGAAAAAAAAAATATTAAAAAAACGCGTTTCATCAACAGATTCCCAAAGTAAAGCCCCTAAACATGAGCAGAAGTGGTCAGATCTTGGAAGACTACCAAGATAAGCTGGTAAGAAAGCAACAAGGTTACGAAGAGGAGTCTGATAATGATGATGAATTGCTGGAATTGCTTGAAGAGGATGATAGTTATGATCGTTATAGAGAACAAAGAATCCAGGAATTATCTGATCAGTATGTGAACTTACCGATGATCACCTCTTTACTATACTAACAACTTTTGGTAGGCTCAAAAATTCCAAGAGAAACGTTCAAGAGGGCTATGGATCTGTTGAAACATTGCTAAGTGAAGAACAAGTGATACAGAGAACTATTAAAAACAAGCTCACAGTGGTCCACTTCTTCCATCAAAATTTTACAAAATGTAAAATCATGGACTCCAAGTTAGAAATTTTATCACAAAAACATCTTTCAACAAAATTTCTTCGAATTAATGTTGATAATACACCTTTTTTGGTCACAAGGTTGAAAATCCAAGTTTTACCTGTTGTTATACTATATGTTAATGGTGTTGAATCTAACAGATTGATTGGATTTGATCGATTGAACTTTGACGAAAAAACGCAAGACTTTAAGATTGAATCACTGGAAAGATTTCTTTTGGATAACGGTATGTTCTGTGTTTTTCTGTCCTCAGAAGATGAAAGAATAAAGATTTACTAACTCGAATAATGAAAATAGACGTCATTGAAAGGAAAGCCAATTCTTACCAACGGATTTCAAAAGCTGTTCAAAATGTTGATGATGACGATGATGATTTAGATATATGAATAGATTAGAACGTGATTATGATGATACGTAACTCATTATTACATGAAGTTCATAGCGACAGAAGTTTGAAAATTCTAGATATAATGCGTTTTAGCAGAGATTCAGCTGTTTTTTTATCAATTATTGGGTTGTTGTTGTTGTTGAGCGGAAGATGTGATTTCCTCTTGTGATTTACCCTGTTTTCAAGTACCAAATCACCTATGTGCCTTTGTTTGTTCCCGACATTCTTTTGGGAATTTATTACTTTCTCATTTTTAGACTCGACACCTTCAGTATTTTTCTCAGGGACTAAACGTCTTGAACTCTCAGTTTTAGAGTTAACATCCGAGTTATCCTTTTGTGTCTGTGCTCTTGAATATAAGTAGTCTAATTCTGAAATTGAGTGTATGTTTTTTTCTCTATGACTAAGCTGGTTCTTTTTAGGCTCTTTATTTGACATTTCTGCCCGACAATTTTCTGCTCTTTATCTTTCAACGTTTCGTAAGTCAACTCTTTGTTTACACAAACCTATTTGGCACCAAAATGTAATTCGCGAATATTTCCTCTCTTGACAGATAAGTCACCTTGTTAGGTGTTCGGATGTATTGTGTGTGTGAACCGTGTTTCGCGACCACTCCGAAACTTGAAAAAGTTTTCATCAAAATCTTTTCACCAAATTAATAATCCTTCCCTCAACCCACTTTGGTAAGAAAGAAGGTAAGTTTAATCTGATAAAATGATTTAAAGGACTACATGACTAACAATGAATATCAGCAACTTTTGCCGACGAGCCAAGATGCAAATTTTCGTTAAAACCTTAACAGGTAAAACTATTACCTTAGAAGTTGAATCTTCTGACACTATTGACAATGTCAAATCCAAAATTCAAGACAAAGAAGGTATCCCACCTGACCAACAACGTTTGATCTTTGCTGGTAAACAATTGGAAGATGGTAGAACTTTGTCTGACTACAACATTCAAAAAGAATCCACCTTACACTTGGTCTTAAGATTGAGAGGTGGTGGTAAAAAGAGAAAGAAGAAAGTCTACACTACTCCAAAAAAAATCAAACACAAACACAGAAAAGTCAAGTTAGCTGTCTTAACTTACTACAAAGTTGACCAAGATGGTAAAGTTGAACGTTTGAGAAGAGAATGTCCAAACTCCACCTGTGGTGTCAGTGTTTTCATGGCTAACCACGATGACGGTCGTCAATACTGTGGTAAATGTCACTTGACCATCAAAGGTAACAAAAACTAAGATGTTAAATAAATAGTTTATGAGTCAATGTGGTATTTGTTTTTGCGAAGTTTCACGATTGTTTTCAATATTATATATTTAATATTTTAGATCGTTTTATTGTAGTTTAATAATATAAATAATTATAATAATAATATAGTGACAAACCTGATATTACAAACTTTTACTTTTAAATTGAGATGCAAATGGTTTTATTAAAATGCTAATAGCGGTGTTTTCTAAATAATGCAAGCGTTGGTTGGTCCAGTAAATGTCCAATTTATGAGAAGTGTTGTGTTCTAAGGATCGGTTCCAGGAGGAATTAAAATCACCATAGAAATAATATGAATTGAGTATGAGAGAGCTCTCTATTTTAGAAGTCATTCAGCACAAATTTTTGAACAACTTGTTTTAATTCTCTATTCTCTTTCATCAACTGGATTCTCTCAATCTCTGATCTTTTCAACTCTTCAATAGATCTGGCCAAAACCTTTGCTTTGTTTTCCAAAGCGTTGGCATGATCAGTATTCTCAAGTTTCAGCTTCTTATTAGCGGATAGTAGCTCTTGGTACTTCGCTTTATAGTCAGTGTCTGAAAAGGTTCGTTTCAAATGTTTGGAAGTTTCAATTGTTGCGAACTCGGAGGCATCCCTCTTAGATTGAGGTGGTAAATGAAGTTCAGTCAGCATCTCCTTTGGAGAACTGATTTGGGAATTATCAGATAGTAAAGAAGCTGGAGATAATGGTTTGAAAGCTAACGATTCGACATCTTCGGTTTTGATCAAACTATTTTCTTCCCGAGAATCGTTTTCATGGTCTGTAATTGTTGATATATGAGTATTTGTTAAGTAAAGTTCATTAAATTGGTCATCTTCATCGAGAGTTATCCTTTGGTTTTCATCTATTTGAGCTAAAGCATCGTTCAAGACTTTATTGATATCATCCTGTACTTGTACTGTGAAATCTGATGCTTGTAGATCCGTAACCATAGACTTAGGATCATCAAAAAGGCTATCTATGTCAATCTCTTGTATATTTGCAGCATTTGAGATCATATTAATTCCTTTAACACGATAAATTGAGCTTTAGTGAATGAGATGAATCAGAGAGGATCAGTGGGCTTCACTAAAAGGATATGAAACTTGAGGCTAAACACGTTTTTTAATAAGATCAAATATGAATAATTGAAATGGATAAGTATATTAATATCTGAAGGATTGAGCTGATCTCTCAAATACCTTCTGAAATAATTCACAAATAAATTCTATTGATGAAGAATCGAGAATCTGTTAAAAAATTTTTGGTAAACAGAAAAAAAATTATGTAAGCGATGAGCGTTTCTTGGAACGGCAAAAAACAGATTTTTAATGAGATAAAAAAATCAAAAAAGTTGCTTCCAATCAGAGTCGAACTGATGATCGCCACATTACTAGTGTGGCGCCTTACCAACTTGGCCATAGAAGCTACTTCGTGTCAAATTGACAAACTGAAAATCCTCATCTAGACATATGTAGTCACGTGATGTGCAAAGGGCTCCGCAGGAATAGTGAAGTCGTTAGCATTGAGAAACATGTCTAAGGGACATTTCGTTAGTTTGATTCCGGGCCTAATCAGTTAATGAACTGATAAAATTAAACGAATGGCCTTTAGTTTTAGATTGTCGGCCATTTTGTGTGTGTTTGAGCTGTTTAGATCTGTATATGGGAACGAAGGGACCAATGCTTGAAGATATATATTTCATCATAATTGTTACGTTTAGTTACGTAGTGATTAAGTAATTCGAGGATGAATAGTCAAATGTTATAATAGAAGAATTCAATAATAAGTGATTTGTATTCAAAAGCGTTATATAAAAAATAAGTAGTATAAGATAGAGTCAGTTAGACTGCTATTTATACTTGAATCTAAGATAGTTGCTAACTTCTATAGATTGCTATAAGCTAGTGATTTGTCATAGTTTGTTCTTATGGTTTCCAGAGATAGCGTGACTGGCTTCTAAGCATATAGTAATTATGATTATGTAATAATCATGTGATCATTACTATAACAATAATTTACTGATAAACATTTGTTTCTTGATCAACACAATTCACTTCACTTCTGACAGACTATGATCAAAGGTGACGTCCCTCAAGGGCCCTTAACAAACTCAACAAATTACATCTTCACCTATTAGGATTTTCTATCATTTTCACTGATAAGCAGTAGTAGGTGGACTGCGATAAAAACAAAGGCTCCCGTATCATAGCTTGATTTCAGCTTTGTGTCTAATTATTCTCGGTCCGTGGTTTGATTTCAAGCCACCAGGAGGTGTCGACTTTGAGTCTCATCCTCGGATAGAATGACTCAAAAGGAGACTCAAGGATTGGACTTCCTGATTTCCTTTCATATCGAGACACAGTTTTGGGATTTTTCTCTATCTAAAACTTGGGGCTTCCTAAAACAGAAACCCAATGGCTCCTTATTGAAAGTGGGTGTTATATGGAATCATTAGCTATATTTCGAGAAAAAGAAACGGATGAGCGAAACTGACTCAACTACGAAGTACGCCAATGCTCATCTTTTGTGATTTAGCGATAACGTACAAAATCTACACCACTGCTCGCCAAAAAACCTAGATAACATTTACACATTAAATCCTGTAATAGAGTCGAAAGTAATGGTTCAAATACCGGGTTTACATATTCCCTATACTGCTAATTAGGTGCTTGATTATTGAGCAATGTTGATTGTTATCTCTGTAGTGTACTTACTCCAAGTATTACCCTCGGCCTCTCTATGTGATACTTTATCAGTCTTGATGGAAAGTGATATCCGCAACACCAGCAATACATCGTTATTTGTTAAAACTTTGGTGTGTGGAAAATGATGAGTAAAAAAGCTAGAACTTCTTGTAACACCGCTGAATGGTCGTATTTGAATAGGTGCTAATTACATGGCTAGCAACCTCTGAATGAGGAAAGTATGATACGGCTCATTAACTCAGAATAGGTGCACCATCTAAGAAACCAGAACCATAAAATCGCAGTAGCATATATCCATCTCAATGCTGACTGATTTTTATGCTGGCTGATTTTTATAGCATCATTTACGGAGATTGATCCATACGTTTGGTTCACTTTCACCAAGGAAGCACTACTGGCTCTCATCACCAATTGTAAACAAATCCAGCTCTCGGACCTTGACTTGAAGATCTCGGGTATAGATACCTATATCATCTATAAATAAGTCTATAGAAGTCACTCGAAGTGAGGTTCTCTATTTAGTTGATCCAATATATTTGGCTCATTAGAGATTGTTGTTTCTTTCGCGATCTTTCTGCCTTAAGGAATAGCGAACTAGAAAAATCAAAACAAACCCATCACAGTACGCGTTAGCCTCTGTCAAACGACACTTTCTTTTCAACTTGAAAACAGGGTTCATAACATGTCTAGGGATATTCTTCCAACCTTTGACACGATAAAAGCAACCATCAATGCAACTAAAAGTCAACAATCATTATCAGGCGCCTCGAGAATATCTGCTTTAGAAACAGAACTTGACCAGCTTGATCAGCTTAATTTAACTATTGACAATATACTAGCGTCAATAGAAGCAACCTCCAATAACTTAAATATAGTTGTTGATACGACAGAGTCTACCAATAAGCTTCTTGAACTTTGGATTAAGATCTTGTCTCAGACAAGTTATACAACAGCTTTGCTGAATGACAAGAATTGGAAAGGTCTAACGAAAAGTGAGGAAGAATATCAAGAGCAGTTAAAAAAGTTTGAAGAATTGAATAAGAAGTATAATTCTGAAAAGGCAAAAAGGGAACAAGAGAAAGATGCTCAAAAGCAGCGAAAATTAGCACAAGAACAAAAGGCCAAAGAAAGGGAAGAATCTTTGAGAAGAAGAGTATATGGCGGGTCATCTTCTGAATTTAAACGCTCTGGATCGATCAAACGAGGTGTTTCATCCAATAAATCCGGCGGTAAAGGCGTTGGCTCTTCGAGAAGGTGAATCAAAGAAATGATTTCCAGAAGAATAGGAGCTGAGATAAAAGAAGATACACTATCAGATCACTACCAAGTTTACGTTCCTTGAACTTTTTAATTCATATGGCTGTTCGCCATCATGCTTCAGAATTCCTAGTGAAATCCTTAGATCATTATGACGCTTAATGGGTGAATCTACACTCTTCTTGTACACAGTTGCTTTTTAAGTGGATGGATGTATTTCTTTAAATTAGAGATGCACAGATGGAAGTGTCTGCTTTTATGAGTATAACCTTGAAATTATCTTGAGACTCGCTGTTACGACCCAATTGATTAGATTATTATGTTCTACAACAAAGGTGCTTTCCATATTATTCAAATTGTACTCGAACACGCTGATATCCAAATCACAGGAAAGGGAATATTCAACAAGTCTGAGGAAACAATACGGTATATGGGTAACCTGGACTGTAATCGGATACAATAATATACACAGCTTATAGAAATACAGGTTAGTCATAGCTTTACAATCCCTATTTGGGAAGAGTCAATCGTAGATCGCTTTGATTTCGATTTCCTGAGAGGTTGTTATTTGGATAATACCAAATGTTTGTTCACCATATTCAGAGGAATTCCGGACCGTGTCTCGTCGGGTATGGAGAGCTTTCCGCTGCTGAGAGCTTCCTGTAAATTCCTCCAATTCGCCTACCGGGAGTTACTATTACAAGGAGACAAATAATCAAAGCCCGCCACAACCCCGATCCACCAAGGAAGGTGGCGGGATAATATCAAGATATAAGGAAGTGCGAATGCCAACAACCCCTTTTATTTTTTCAAAATCTGATATATCTAATATAAATATACAAATATTTTAAAAATGGTTGCTAAAAGAGTTGCAGCTTTACAAATTGGCTCTCAAAAGACCACACAAGAGACACTGGAAAAGATTCTCTCTTTTGAACAGGAATTAGCCTCCAAAAAAGTTGACTTGGTCGTATTGCCAGAAGCTACACTCGGTGGTTATCCTAAAGGACAAAATTTTGGCTCTTATGTTGGCTACAGACTTCCAGAAGGTCGTGAAGAATTCTTAGAATACCATAAACAATCAATCAAAGTCCCAGAAGGTCCTGAAATTCGAGCATTGGAATCTTTTTCCAGAAATATTGGTGCTACAATTGCAATTGGTGTTATTGAAAATGGGGGTTCAACATTATATTGTACATTGGTCTATATTGATCCGAAAAAAGGTTATGTTGCCAAACATCGTAAGTTATTACCTACAGGATCTGAAAGGTTGATTTGGGGAAGTGGTGATGGATCAACTTTACCAGTTGTTGAGAGTGAGGTTGGAAGAATTGGGGGTGGTATCTGTTGGGAAAATTATGTTCCCTTATTCAGACAATCTTATTACTCTAAGGGAATTGATGTTTGGGTTGCACCAACGGTGGATATGAGAGAGATTTGGACTGCTTCAATGAGAACAATCGCTTATGAAAGTCGTACTTTCTTAGTATCTGCTGTTCAATTCGTTCCTGCAGTTGATGAAGAGGTTACTCCATATGGTTGGAAAGCTGGTGATAATTTGATTAATGGTGGTAGTGTTATTATTAGTCCATTAGGTGAAATATTGGCTGGTCCATTAAGAGGTGAAGAAGGTCTATTAGTTGCAGATATCGAAACTGATGATGTTGTTAGAGCTAGGTATGATTTTGATCCTGCTGGCCACTATTCTAGAGGTGATGTATTCCAATTGACTGTTAATGAAACCCCAAGAGATGTGAAATACATTAAAAACTAAATATAAATTACTTTAATGATGAATTGCATATTCAAATAGAGTGTATGTACTGATTCTTTTTGTTTGATTTTATGGCTAAGTTACTTATCACGGGCCGGAGACAAGCCTGTTATTTTGGGGGTCCTCGGCTGGCTACCGGCGACAGCTGCTCCTTCCAAAAGCCATGATGTCGGGCGGCCTACGACCAAATCTAGACCCAATATCCTAGGTCCCCTATCCTGACAAATTACTAGTCCGCTTAACAACAGTAACACTTCTATAGCAGTGTGTCAATAGATGTTGGATTGCATGAAACTTGATGTTCTTCCATACTCATTCAAGAATCATTAGTTCATTTACAGTCTCCATGCTCGCCATTAATAAATTTGCGCTTATGAAAGCCATATCATAAAAGTCATGATTGGTGGAAAATGTATTTTGTGGCATTATTGTTATTCAATTAAAATCCCATTAATACATACCGTATCAGACACCGCTTGTATTACTTCGAAATATAACAAATTAATTTAACCTATTTTTTGTTAATATTTAGCAAATCTACACAAAATTAATTTAAAAATTTTAAAAGATCAAATGCCACTAATTTATTGAAAATTATAAAATATCTTCTCTTTCGTATCTTAAGCACAGCTGAATGTTCATTCGAAGGTGAGAGCCATGATATGCAGGTATTTTACAATATTATCAACAATTTCAAGGGATCCAGAAGATCATCAAATGGTTACCAGAGTTTGGTTAAACTCTACACGATAAGGCGTCGCGAAAAAATAAACTACAGAACTAAACTTTCTATTTTAGCAGTTACTTCGATTTCTTCCACAATTCTAACAAATATGCTACCATTGAATAGCGAGTTGGTCTTTGCTGAGATCAAGTGCAGCAAAGAACCTCCTGAGAAAAACCTGAGAAGCGCTGTTTGGTATTTTTTGAATTAGCACCGCATAGTTCAGCAAATCCAATGTGCCTAACTTGTATTTCATTCTTCAGATCTGATCTCTAGGATATGGAATCTTTCAACAGCAATATTGTTCATATTATTGACCAGCTATTCAAAAATAGAATCACTGCCACCAGTGACTCAAGCATATATCATATAGATCTTCTATTAGTAACTTGTGAATAGTTCACAAACCATTCCAGACCCAAACCAGTCTAGTTAACTATCTGTGAGCCAAACAAAGTCTCTGCTTACTAAGCATGCCAGGTGAAATTCCAAGGCCCGGCAGCACCTCACCAAAATCTGGGTCGTTTGCGGCCTGTTCTCGGCCTGAATTTTGGCTGGGCCCGCACTATCTATACCTTATGCCCACTAAAACCATCTCACATTTTTGCCTCTTGGGACTTTTTATGATGCTTAATAAGCTTAATTTTCCTAACTGGTAATGTTGTCAGTTTATTAACTGATTAGGCCCGGAGTCGAACTAATGAAATGTCTCTTAGACATGTTTCTCCATGCTAACGACTTCACTATTCCCAGTCACGTGATTGATTATATAATCCTAATTTTATCCATAAGTTTTGTCTTTTTTCAAATTTTGCGTCCCTTGTGGACATTTGGTCAATTAGAAATAATACAGAGATGATCAGCAGTTCCCCTGCATAAGGATGAACCGTTTTACAAAGAGATTTACTATTTTTTTTTGCAAAATAATTGCATAATTATGTTAACTAAAGGTCGTTATTAATATTTGGCATACATTGCTTGTTCATGGCAAGGTCCTGATCATTTTAATTAAAAATTTGTAGGTTTATATGTTTTTTCGGTGGTCATTAAATGACACCCGTTCGATTTTCGGATCGAGAGAAATGAAAATTAAGATAAAAACAAAAACTAAAGTAATTGTCAACTATTCAATGATATAATCATTAAAATCTCTTCACTAGTTCCATGAATTTAACTAAAATCAACTATATTGATAAATTTGTTGATGTGGATATTCTTGTATATTCAAAATGAATATTGGCTTGATTTAAAAGTCAAATGGCACCTTTTAGTAAAACAATTAATGAATTTCTTAGAAATATCAAATCTTATTCAATTAACGTGAAGAAGAACTTTATGAAAGTGCAAAGAATGAAACCGAGAAAGCTGAACCATCTCAGGAACAAGTTACGCCTTTGAATGATGAGGAAAAAAAGAGTGAAGTAAAGGAACACAGAGACAAGTCTTCGCAATACGAATATGTAAACATCAATAATACCGGTGTACAAACGGAGGAAGTTAGATATTCTTCTATGGCGCTACAATGATCCTCAGCTTCACATTCATTTCGTGATGTTACATCTATTTGAGCATTTTTAAGTGATGGTAATGACAGTTCTTTAATTATGGGGGCTTTAAGTGGATTCCCGAACACTTGCCGAAATCAAGTAAAACACCGAAAGCGCCCGCCAAAAGGGAAGCAAAAGGCTTTGGTTTAAGGACTTCATATTGTCCTTTCGGCATTCCGGAGCAAGTGGTGGTGAATGAGAGCGAGACGAAGTATTCAGAATACTCACTAAATGCCCTTTAAGTAGCTTTCAAGTTGCTGTTGGTTTATCAATAGTAAATTATTAAATTCACACATAGCCCATAGCCCTTTACGCCAGCTTTTTTTAGTGATAAGCCTCAACTAAAACAGTAAAATAACACCCAGATTTTGATTAAGAAATTGTTATAAAAAGCTCCAAAAGTTTGAATATTTTATGACCATAAATATATTTTTTTCTGTATGTTTGAACCACTGAGGTTGATTTGGAACAATTGGAAAACTGATATGAAATCAGATTCGTATGTTCCTCTCTTTAAACAAGAAAGAAGGAAAAAACTTGAAATAGCTCTGGCATTAATATTAGTCGCACTTCTTTCATTTCTAACAATTGAAGATCCATTCACTTCAAAATTTACTCACCATCCACGAGAACATGCATTTGAACTTATTAAACCAATTTCTTTTGAAAATGCATCTGCAATATTCAATACCGTTCAAGGTGCTCTAAGAAATAAAGATGCTCAAATTCAACCAATTGGTGTTAGTTTCATCCCAGCTTATATACCTAAAGGCACATTATTATACCATGGAACACAAAGTGATTCTATTGAGAAGGGATTGGAATGGATTGCATTTGATTATGAGTTTAGTTATAACTTTATTTCCCATCGTGGTCAACCACATCGTGGAGGAAACAGATACAAATTGAATCAGACGGGGAACCCCAGTCCATTTTTTTCTAACCATGTGGAAGGAGATGGTCCAGGAGGGTCAAAACTACCAGGAGGACCAGGAGGACCAGGAGGACCAGGAGGACCAGGAGGACCAGGAGGACCAGGAGGACCAGGAGGACCAGGAGGACCACCAAGAGATTATGGTAATCCAAAACTATTCACATTTGAAGTCATCAAACCATTAGATAAAATGATCCTATTAGATGGTTCTAGTGGAGCAAAGACCACTACAGGAGAAATGGATCAACAAGTTATTTTAGCTGGAGCTTCTGAAGATGAATCTTATCCAAATGAAAGAGTACTAGCTCAAAGAATTTGTGACTGGGGTAAACCATTCGGTCTTGATGGGTTTATTAGAATAGAAGTTGGGTTTGAAGCTGTTATTTGTGACTTGAAGAGTGATAAACTTCGAATCACTAGTAATGTTACTTTTGATAAGGATCATGAAATTTTGGGATTGAATGAAGATCTTGTTGAGAATAACCAAGAATTAAGTCAATTGATTGATGAATACTCTGCTGTTGCAGGTTATGATCATATGAAACAGGGTAATGTTCATAATAAGAGGGAAGGAAGAGTTCTTTTAGATTTTAGAGGTTTGCAAACGCCATTGAATAAGACTTGGATTTCTACTGATACTTATAATAGAAGAATTATGAATATTTCAAGTGATATTAAGGAGGAGATTATTGGTAATTTGGAGCTCTTTTTTAACCAAGGTTCAGATCCTTCAGCCGGTACAGATTGGCAGTTGATAACAACAGAAATTGTTGATAAATTCTCACCAATATTATCTCTTTTAAACAAAACTGTTTCTAGAGAAATCAATGAAGAAGATGAATCTTTTTACATCGCTAAAAACCTGACATTACACTCATTTAACTTCGTTAGAAGATTCATTGATCACTCAATTGAAGGTGATGAACTTGAACAGTTGAAACAAGCTAAACGACAGGCAATTTCTACTTATGTTCATTCTTTAGAAGACATTCAATCAGAATCTGATGTTTTAATTCTATCATCAATCCATAAAGTTACAGAATCAATAATTGACATCATTTTTGAATCATTTTTGTTAGGAAAGAAAGCTATATCTAAAAATTATGCAGGTAATCAAGAATCAAACATTTTAACAATAAAACAAGATTTGATAACCTTTAAGCAAAATATATTGAACGTTTTGGACATTTTACAATGGACTGTCTTTTATCAATGTCAAAAGGCATGTGAATGGGATGAAATTTGTTTTGTGCCATCATGGGGTCCTGCTCCTATGGGATTCACTGGAAGTCCAATTGGAACTTATTTTGATGATAATGGTATTTTGAGAATATCAAAGGATTTACAATGTGTTAGTTATAAAGATGTTCTTAAAGTCAGACAATCTGATTATTGAATTTTCGAAATCGTTGAATACATTTGAACTTGCTTTTTCTTTTCTTTCAATATTAATTTAGAATGATTTTATTAGTTTCAATTGTAATTATATGTTCCATTTGAAATAACAATATTTTAGATTACTTTTCTATTCTCTACGTTTCTTTGAAGCTGGTGAATCCTCATTTTCATCTTTAAATTGATCACGAACAGCATCTTTCAAGAAGTCTTTTAATCTTTCTTCTGGATGTTCACTCTCTACTATCTCCTTCAATTGTTGTCTCTTTGCATCATCAATATCAATTTTTATATCACCTTCATTTTCATAAGAGTATCTTATCTGGTGTCCTTCCACCTCATCAGGCTTTGGTAAAGAGTCCAGTATACTTTCTGTAGGATTATCATGATTTAGAGAACGTAAATATTGTGCAAGTTCAGGAAATTCACCATCATCTTCAATATATTCCGCAGCCGTTTGACCATCTTGGTTTTTGATATTCCAGCTTGCTTTAAATTTCTCCACTAAAAGCTTAGCGATATTTAGGTCTTCAACATGATGAAGAGGTGTGTCACCTTCAGCATCCTGTATGTTTATATCACCCCCCTTTTGTATGAGGAATTCAAGCAAGTTTATATGACTATAAGATACAGCAGCATGTATTGGAGTGTATCCGTTTGGATCTTTTGAGTTTGGACCAAAATCACCAGATTCGATGTATTTCTTGACAAGTTCAATGTTGTTATCAGCCGAAGCGACCCAGATGTTTGCCATTTCTTGTTTCTTATTTCTTTAGGACTTTCCAACCGACTGTTGCCCATGATTTCTAAAGAGACGATGGGCTTCACTTTTTTTTCCCTTTTTGAAATCGCGAATTCGTTTGATGATTTTTAAGATTTCAAGATTTTGGCAAACTTTTTTTTTTTTTTTTTTTTTTTTTTGCCGAAGAGCTCATTTCGTGTCAAAAGTGATCAACACAGAAAGTCAAGCAAAAGTGATCCAAAAGAATAAGCGACCAAAATGAGTAAACGGGACGACTTTTTACCACCACAGGAGCCTAAAATAACGCCAGAGACCCCAAAAGACCTGAAGTCGCTACAGGGGTTCGAATGGTGGAGGCGTACTATGGCTTACAAGACTGGACTAGGGTTGTCAGAGCAAGAGCAGAAACAGTATGAGAATGACGCTTTGTACAAGAAAAACCAGACAGAATGTGATAAGTGTTACGAATACCGTGACTGGGCACTAAACTTCTCTCCAACTGTGATATTCATGCTTCAACAGATCAAGAAACTTGGTGGTGAAGCTGTGAAGGATGATAAGATTGTTTGTGATATATGTGATGAATGGAAAGGTGGTGGGTTCCATCCTGACTTAGGAATTTTGCTTTGTCAAAATAGAGTGATTGATCAATGGCATTTAGAAGATACATTGGCTCACGAACTTGTACATTATTATGATAATTCTAAATTTAAAGTTGATTGGCTTAATTTGAAACATCACGCCTGTTCTGAAATTAGAGCCAGTTCATTAAGTGGCGAATGTCGCATTATGAACCAACTGAAAAGAGCAGGTCTCACTCAATTTGGTAGAGGCCACCAAGAATGTGTTAAGAGAAGAGCTATACTGTCAGTTTCAGCTAACCCGAACTGTAAAGATAAAGAAGAGGCTACTAAGGTCGTTAATGAGGTTTGGGATTCTTGCTTTAATGATACTAGACCATTTGAACAAATCTACCGTTAGATATGATTTTGAATTTAGTCAATAAACCTGTAAATAAACTTCATTATTTATATATATATATATTCATTTGGATTGTTGTTAAAATGTCAAATACATCGTACACATCAAAGAAGGACCAAATGCTATTCCAAACCAGAAGACAATATTGCCCAAAGTTTTTTTATCCCTGAGGTATTTTGTTCTTGAGATGGCAACTAATGGAAGCTGAAACATCTGGAACAGAAACAAATAGCCTCTAACTTTATGGAAAATGACAAACATCGCTCCTTCATGTACAACAGAACTCAGTAAGAATGTGAATATGGTGGCTGAACCTTTTGATAAGTGCAATGCACTAATTGAACTATGATAAACGTGTCTGAGAAGAAACTTATGAACGGGAATATTCCATAATCTAGAGAATTCATCCCATGAAACACAATTCCACCAATAGCCATAAAATTCACGATCTCCAAACCTTGATAACTCTGCAATACAGTTCAAAATAGCATCCCAAATCAAGTAAAAATCTAGAATATATATCAACAAAAAGTTTGGAATGATATTCAAAAGCAATAATGGGTATTGTTGAATTCTTTCAGTAATAGGTAGCTCACGTAATTCTATGCATTGTAAAGCTAAAGGATATAGTGATTGTTGTGACACTACAAGCATTAATGTGATAACACCAAATATAGCAGCTAGCTTCTCAAAGACATAAGACCATCTAATCTTTTCTGTTCTTGGGTAATCAATTTCATAAACTAAAGTAGGAAACATTGTATACCAGAAAAAATTATTAAATGTGATGTTAGAAGGAAACGGAGTAATAACTGATTGTGATTTCAACTCAAATTGACAGAATGAAATAGATTTCTGAACTAATTTATCTTCAGACACAGTTAAATTCTCATCATTTTTCTTCAAGATTGCAGTAGAAACTGCCAATTCTTTTTTGATTCTCCAAAGATAACCATTATAGAAGCTATACGAATGCATTTTCATCAATAAAACTAAAGAGTGTAAATACAAGAAAATCTTGCCAATCCAAGGATAGTTTCGATTTTCAGAATGAAACATGAAGTAAACCAAAAATCCAAACTCATAAATTGAAGAAATAACCCACCCTGATCTCTCCCAGTCGATATAACCTAACTTGATCAAATAATGTAAACCAAAGACAAAATAAATTGAACAATACATCCACAGATCAGTCAATCCAATCTCAACAAGATCAGTTATCAAGATAGTAAAGAGTTCAAACTTCCAACCTTTCTCCAATATATAATTTGTTAAAGTAGTCAATATTAGAAATGCAACCCCTAACCAAAATAGTACAAAGAATCCAGCAAATGGATTAGACCAATTGGTAGAATCCTCTAATATGGATTGCTTTTCTGTGAATTTCACATCATTAAACCGAGATTTTGGATGTCCTTCATTACTAAATCTTCTTTTATCCACTTTCCATTTCTTTAATTCTGTGAGATCATCGGATGTGATGGTTTTGCCTTTCAATTTCAATGAGGACAAAGATTTCTTATGGTCAACATGATCAGCCTTATGATGGATTTTCGTTTTCAATTCAGGTCCAGTAGAACTTAATGATGTTTCTGATTCATTATCATAGTCTGTATCAAGGATAAGACTACTTCTTCTTTGGTTTTTCTCTTGGATTTGTTCCAATCGTAGTTGATCACTTTCAGTTCTTTCAACAGGTGCTGGCATTATTGTGCGTGAATAATGATTAATTCAATAACCAATAATTAAAGCAATTATGCAAGAGATAGTAAATTTTTTAATCTTTTAACCAAGATTGGCTTGTTCTTGTTTCTTTGTTTGCTATCAGGAAAGAATATGTGCCATTAGTGAAGCAATGCTTTGGAAATCCTATCTGGTGTTCGGATGAATGATCACGTGATGCATTAAAGTATAAAAAAAAAAATTTATGACATGAGAAAAGCACGAGATGAGTTTCTAATTAGTTGGAGGCTTGTTTATTTAAGTAGGTGTTAGAAGATGTCCCGTCCTGAACAATTGGCGCCTCCAGAGGTTTTTTATAATGACTCAGAGTCAAAGAAATATACTTCTTCCACCCGTGTGCAGCATATTCAAGCTAAAATGACTTTTAGAGCTCTTGAACTACTAAATTTACAAAATTACTCTCATTTAATTCTTGATATTGGTTGTGGGTCAGGTTTGAGTGGTGAAATACTTAGTGAAGAAGGTCATATATGGTGTGGTATGGATATTTCTCCTTCCATGCTTGCAACGGGGTTGGATCGTGAAGTTGATGGTGATTTATTTTTAGCTGATATGGGTAATGGTGTCCCTTTCAGAGCTGGTACATTTGATGCTGCAATTAGTATATCAGCTATTCAGTGGCTTTGTAATGCAGATGTAACAGATGCTGATCCTAAAAAGAGATTAATGAGATTTTTCAATAGTTTATTCTCAAGTTTGAAAAGAGGTGGAAAATTTTGTGCACAATTTTATCCAATGAATGATGATCAAATAGATTTGATATTATCAAGTGCTAAAGTTGCTGGTTTCCAAGGTGGTTTAGTTATAGATGATGCTGAAAGTAAAAAGAACAAAAAGTATTATTTAGTATTAAGCGCAGGTCAAAGTCCAAATGAATTGAACCTAACAGGATTAACCATGGATGCTCCAGTGGAAAATGAAAGAAGAATACCAAAGAAACTAAAGAAGAAACTAGAGAACAAGAAAGATTTCATCAATAGAAAGAAAGATTTGATGAGAAAAAGAGGTAAGAAAGTGGCTAATGACTCTAGATTCACTGGTAGAAAGAGAAGACCTAGATTTTAAGGCATTCAGGTTCCATTGAACATTATTGGAAAGCGTCTCTTGCTTTATAAATCGCATAATATATCATTTTAGGGGGTTCCCATAACTTGTTATACCTAGAGTTATGTAGCTCTCAGCTTTTTTCCTTATAAGTTCGTTCTGAAATTTACGTAAAGGCGAAGGCAAGTTTGAGAATTTTTAGATGAGTCTGAACCGAGCCCTGCGTAAATTTGAGCCTTTAAAAATGTTATTCCCCAAAAAATTTGGATTGAAAAGTTGAAAAGTAAAAACCAAAATGTACAAACAGAAAGAATTCAGTGATAAAAAAGGATGAACTCTCTTCTGACACGTCCTTCTATTTTCTCAAGAGCTGGTCTAAGACCAATCCAGCAAATCAAGAACTATATAATCAATACCAAAACTAGTGAGTGGTTTTCTTTCCTCCCATTAACTTTTTTAACATTTAGCTAACAAATTAAATGAAAGGTAAACCAGTTGATGTGTATTCTCCTCTGAAGGATCAAAAGAAAAGGGTTCTTGATGTTTTCAAGCAAAAGCAATATGAAAGATTGGATCCTACTGGTTGGAGAAGGGCTCTTTTCGCTAAGAACAACAAAGAACAAGTTAGAACAGGTGATATTGTGAGAGTGTTATATACTACTAGAGCTATTCCATCATTTGTTGGTCAAGTACTTGCAATTTCCAGAAAAAACCTTGATGCTTCATTAGTTTTAAGAAACCAAATCAACAAAGTTGGTGTTGAGTTGAAAGTTAAACTATTTAGTCCTTTAGTGTCAAGAATCGATATTATCAGAAGACCACATAAATACCGTGCTAGAAATAGACAATACTACATCAGAGGTACCAAACTGGATGTTGGTGATTTAGAAACCTCTTTGAAGAAGAGAAGATGAATTTGATGATGTTTTTATTTTTGTATATAGAGAATTGTTAATTTATGTGATTTATCTAAACTTTTTTTTTGTTACTGTTTTGTGAATATTTTTAATGATTTACTTCAAAGTTTTGTATTTATTTTGTTTATAATGAGTAACAGATGTCTAATGAATTGATTCAATTAAAGAAAGAATATGACCCATTTTTTGAAATTTTCGAAATTATTGATCAGTCGTCAATACATATAAAAACCTTTGAAGGTGAATTTATTGACATAGAATTCACTTCATCAGGATGGATAGTGGGTATGACTAGCAGAAATTTTGTTCATTATGATACTAATTCAAAAAGTATAATGAAAAACTTTATGAGACATTTGAGAGTCTAATGATGGAGAAATCAAACAATTTTAGAAATATGTTTCATTCAGTTCTACTTGATAAATTATCAAACTTACAATAAATTAAATTATAATTATAAAAATTTTTTTTATATGAATTTTCATTTTATAAAAGAACATGAATATCATTAATATCATTAACAAGGATGGAGAATAAGAAGAGGTTTAAATAAATGGAGTGAATCTATTTGGAGAATTAATCTTTGTAGATTCTAGCTCTCTTATATGGAGTAGCTTTTTCAGCAGCTTTTTCAGCAGCAAGTCTCTCTTCTTCTTCTTCCAAAACTTTTTCCCAAGCTGGTACTTCATCTTTTTTATAATGCTCTGGATGGTTTTTCTCATCATATAAGGATAAGGCAATTGAACCTAATAATAGTGCCACAGTAAGGAATTGAGCGTACATTCTTGCTTGAACGATTTTCTGAGTTTTAGACATGATTGGATCTCTATCAACATAAACCCAAGAACCATATAAGGAAGCAGCCCATGCAGCTACAATGATTTTATATTTGTGATTGATAGCACCTTGTAATAGTTTTTGACTTATTGGTAATTTAGACCATTTGTTGTATTCTTCTAATCTTCTTTTAGCATCGTGTTCACCAGAGTACATTTCTCTATCAAATGCATTAGAAGCTTCTTCAGCCCAGATAGTTGCACCAACAGTTGGTGCGGAGATAAATAGAGCGGTTCTAATTGACCATGGTAAGTTCTTTGGGAAACCTGGGTATCTTCTTGCTCCAATTTTGAAGATAGCACCAGAGATTAACAAACCAGCGGCAAGACCTTTAGCAGCACCACCGGCAGTGACATACCAATGACTATCAATTTCTTCTTCTGTAAGTAATTTCATTGTATTATAGATTGTATTGCAATTGCTATTTTATATAGTATAGCAAATAATGTATTTAGTGTGAATTGGGGAGGGAGCTGCCGGTTTTATATTGCACATCGTACCAGAAAAAGAAAAGACTTTTGGTTTCAAAGGCCGTGTTGTGAACTCTTCCGCTCAGATGCTGAGCCAATGAAACCGTTGAAAACGGACACTAATAAATCCGCAGAGTCCTCAAAGGGAGCTTTAAAAGCCTCACACATACTAATAAAGGTGCTAGGCGGCCAAACTCGTATAAAATGCCCCAAACCGATCTAGTCATATTTTTCGCTTTTTAGACTTCTGGGAAAGCCTTGCGGAAGGGACCTCTTCGTGTCATCCTCACCATTAAATTGATTATGTAAGTAATCTCTTATTCTTCTGGGTTATGAGCGATGTATTTCACACTTTTTTTTTTTCTTTTTCGCTAAACGCCATAATCCACTCAGTGTCCACGAGGCTACCAATCCGTTAGCGAACGGAATCGACGGACCAATCCACCTAGTTTTGAAAATTTAGTGGGAGGTAAAAGTCTTTAAATTCGCGCTAGCGAATTCCACTGGTCGAGGAGTCGAGCCTAATTGTCAGGCGGCAGCGGCGACATGTAAAAATTAGTATTTGTCAAACTTTCCGGGGAGAGGGCTATTTGTCAGTGATTTGTAACACTATTTTTCAAATCATCTCGTCGAGAATACTAGTTTAGATATGTATATAAATTCACTTCGAAGTACCTAAATTGCATTATTTATAGTTTGAAAAGTTAAACCATATCCTGTTCTTCAAAAAGTAATAGAAAATAATATCAATAACCGTTCGACTTCTCAATACTCTGAATAGTCTTCATATTTTCAACTTCAATTTTTAATCCGATTGATATCCACACTTTATTGAACAACACATAACTCAGTCAAAAATGTCAAAATTTACTCCAATAGAAGAAGCCATCCAAGCATTCAGTAAGTAACCCATTGTACTCTACTTTCTAAGAAATCTGTTTCTGACATTACCCAACAGAAAATGGTGAGTTTTTGGTTGTAATGGACGACGAAGATCGTGAAAACGAAGGTGATTTAATCATCGCTGCTGAACATATCACTACTGAAAAAATGGCCTTCTTGGTCCGTCATTCTAGTGGTTTCATTTGTGCTCCACTTTCTGAAGAAAAAGCTGATCTTTTGGATCTACCTCCAATGATTCAAAATAATAGTGATAGACATGGAACAGCTTACACAATTACCGTCGATGTTAAAGAAGGTACTACAACTGGTATCTCAGCCTATGACAGAGCCTTAACTGTGAAGCATCTTGCAAATGCCCTTGCAAAACCTGATGATTTCCTAAGACCTGGTCATATTGTCCCTTTGAGAGCAAAACTTGGACTATTGAATGAAAGACAAGGTCATACTGAGGCTGCTGTCCATTTAGCTAAATTGGCTGGTCTTGAAGAAGCCGGTTGCATTTGTGAGCTTGTTAGAGATGAAGATGGTCTAATGATGAGATTGGACGATTGTGTCAAATTTGGCCAGGAGTTTGGTATTAAATTGGTCACAATTCAACAGATCGTAAAGTACATCCAACAATAGATAGAAAGAGGATCAAAAAAAAAAAAAAATTACAAATGTATATTAATAAGAAAGGGTCTATTCGTTAATGTAAATTTACTTCTTTTCCTTTGGTTTTGGTGCAACTAAACGTTCCTTCTGACCAAAGATTAATTTGTGTGGCTTCATATATTGATCCAAAACTTCATCAGTGATACCTTTTCTAATCTCTTGGAATTGGACAACAAACTTGGTAATTTCATCAATAGCAATCTTCTTTAATTCACCAGAAAGTAGTTCACCTTTTCTATAACTTTCATAAATTTCTTTCAATTTCTCATCATCATCTAAAAAGAAAGTCAAATATTGATAAGCAACATCAACATCTGGGTTACCACCTAATTTTCTGTGATCTTCTACTGTGATTTGACCACCAGAGAAGGCATATTTGTTAATCTTTTTAGCAATTTGTTTTGGGGTATCATCTAAAAAGATTGAAGTTGTAGTATCACTGGCACTCATTTTAGTACTAGAACCTTGTAAAGCTGGGAAGAACTTGGAATGAATTAATGAAGGTTTAGAATATTTCAATTTTTCAGCAACATCACGACAAACTCTGAAGTAAGGATCTTGGTCGATGGCACATGGAATTAAACATGGTGTTTTTGGTGGTAATCCTAAAACATCTGGGAAAGAAGATGGGAAAGCTGTTGCAATTTGAATTGATGCAAAATGGACTTTTCCAATACAATCAGAATCTTGGAAACCAAAAACAGCTTTGGCAGTAGAAGTTGTAATTTGTCTTGATGTTTTCACAACATTTTCATAAAATGGACCGTTCATGTATTCCAAATCACTGAAAATGAATGTATTTTCTGGTTTGAAACCAACAGAAATGATATCTCTTGCATTAGTTCTTGAGAACTTCTTAACATCTTCAATGGTTAACTTAGGCTTGAAAAGGAATTTCTCATCATCTGTAAGTTCAACAACTAGAGGAACATCAAAAACTTCTTGTAACCATCTTGTGAAGATAAAAGGGACAAGATGACCTAAATGCATAGAATCAGAACTTGGACCACGACCAGTATATAAAAAGAATGGTTTACCTTGTTCGTAAAGATCTAGAATCTTGTGTAAGTCACGCTCACTGAAGAAGAAACCTTTTCTTAAGAAATGATGTGGTTTTTGACCAGTAACGGCTTCAAATCTTTTTAAAGTTTCTGAACTGACTTTTTTAGTACCAAATTTCACTATAAGTTTGTCATAGTCAATTCCTTGAACTTGACCATCGACGACAGCACCTTCAACTTCCCATGGTGTGATCACTTGGTCAACTTCTTTAGCTGAGATTGAAAGATCCCCAGTCTCCTTAGCGATTTGATCGGTCATTTTTATAGTTTATTTGCCGAGTGCTTTCTTTGTTCATACAATTTTGAATGAAAGTTTTTTTTTTTTCAAAATTTCGATTTTATTGTTTATCATTCATTTGTTTTGTTGATCAACTACAAATTATGATAGGCTAGGAAACTTATATTATTGACACATTTCAAATGACTTACTCATCACTTGGTAAAATTAGCTATTCGCATTAGAGCTAATTCCTCTTTTGACACTTCCCTTGACCCTTTTAATCCTGGAACGGCTAGCATAATGGTCCTCAAACCGCCCCAACATGTGATAAACGTCCATTGATCTCCCAGACTCAAGTCTCTGATGCTCTACCATGGGATTTCTATAACTGTAACTAAAATCAATTTCATCAGCTTCAGATCCATCACGTGGAATACTTCTTCCACTGTACAATTGTGAAAGAACATTTGTCATCCATCCTGTGGCTCTCCTTATAGATATAGGTCTCTCGACCCTCATATCCACCAATTCCCTAAATTCTATTTGGACGGAATCACTTGCAATCAAAGCCCTATGTGAATGGTAAGAATGATTTTGATTCGACCCAGAGCTAGTTTGACTTCTTCCTTCCTCAGCTCCCATAATTGATGATTCATCACTAGTGAAATCAGACACAGTGGGTGATGCTGGTAGTGTGTGAAGGTTACTTCTTCTTAAGCTTCTGAAGAATGGAACTCTGCGAAACCTACTCAGTTCAGGCTCATTATCCCTCCGTATTCTAAAATTATTGCTCCTCCATAACCATGGGTGTCTGAGACTGGACGGTTCTGAAGAGGAAGTGACTGTGTGCGTAACATCATCAAATACATTATCATTCTGCAACCCAGAAGAGTATGGAGACCCTGTGACTTCATCAAACATCTGTAAAGACTCATTTCTTGCTCTTTCATCGTCGTCACCACCAACACCATAAACCCTTGTATGAGTGTAATGAGGCCGCAACCGTCTGGTAAGCCTACTGTATATTCTATTGAGTATCGTGTTTTGCCTGGGGGCTCTACCCTGTAGGTCTGTTGTATTTGCAAAGCTTTCTGGCAAAGGTAGCGAAGAGGTAATAATTGTACGTGAAGGTAGATTTGGTGATGGATAGGCATTGTCAAGATCAAAAAAGCTGAGACAGACAGTCGAGGGATTTGTGTGTGTCCTAAATGATTCACTCATCTTTATATAGTGTAATTCTCTCTCTATCTCAAGTTTAGAGACACACAAAAATCTAATGGGAATTGACACAAAATCAAGACGGTGAAATTTAAAGTATCAAGACAAATCTGAAATAAAAAATGCAAGTCTAGTATATCAGTTAGGTATCTTGATTAAAATTAAGTATGGCTCATGGCTGAGAATATCTTCCCTGATTGGTTGGTCATAATGTGTCTGTTTACATAGGATTTGCACTATCATTTGCACTCAAGTTCTTATTGATATTTCTGAAATTTTTGAAAAACTAGCCAAGAATCGACTGGAGTATACTAGTAGGGATGGTAATAATCACAAGTAGTTAGGTTACAAGTCATTCTTCAAGTAATTTAAATCACTTAAACAAATCAAAAGTAGGCTGTGCATTCGATTGAGATGAGTTCTTTCCAGTAATTCGAGATTTCGCGAATTTATTTCCTTGATAGTGCGCTTTGCTTCACGAGCAAGAAAAAGATATTAATATAAGCAGCTAACTGTTATAGAAGTACCAAAAACAGTACTTTAGGCTCAGTTTGACATCAAGTACTACCAATTGTGTTGAGAAATACCAAAGCATTCTTTTTAATTTATCTGCTTCGATTAACTATAGCAAGTTTCCCAAGATCAATGGAAACAAAGCAATAAACAAACAACCTCCTTTTGAACCAAGCTGATCTCACACCAAAATATCATAACACCAATGACACTGGATCCACGCCATATGAAAAGAAACAAGCAAGAAGAGCCTTCGAGGTCAACAGGTCAAAGCGGTTTCAATTTTGTTGTTGAAAGTTCTCTCCAAGACACTGAAGATGAGGAACAGGACACCAATTCTTCAGAAGCCATACTTGAAGACAATTTAGGAAACACTCATTTAACCAGTGATCCTGTATATGGCCTTCCTACCCATATTTTCCCCAACAAATTTAACGAACCCTTCACTTCATCGAGAACAGAACCTGCTTCTCCGGTTTCGACCCCCTATACAGAATTACCAAATCACCCGCTACGTGCTCTCACATCCACTCAACTTGTGCTGAATCATCAACTAGGGACTGATGAGAGCTTAGTGTCAACATCACCCAGAGTGCAATCTGCCTTGAGAAATATTTCAATTGATGATAGCTCAGATGAAGGAGAAGCGAGTGCTCGACAAGCTAATAATTACTATAATGATGACAACTATGAGGATGAAGAGAGCGTTGATGAAGATGTATCGAACCAGCATAAACATACTTCTAGGAATGTGCAGTGGAATGAACGTGGTGCTGCGAAGCTAATTAAGAAGGTTAAAAATCCAGTTAGTGGCAAAGAAGAAGATTTCCTGATCAAAAAAAGTGTAAAAGACTTCAAATTTGGAAAGACACTAGGGATTGGATCTTACTCTACAGTTTTATTGGCCACAGATGTCAGTGTACAAAAGAATTACGCAGTTAAAGTGCTGGACAAAAGACATATCATTAGAGAGAAAAAGGTGAAATATGTTAACATTGAGAAAAACACTTTAAACAGACTAGGTGACAGAAATGGTATCATTAATCTTTTCTTTACATTTCAAGATGAATCAAGTCTATATTTTGTCTTAGATTATGCATCTGGCGGTGAACTTTTGAATTTGATTAAAGAACATGGCTCATTGAATGAAGAAACAGTTAAATACTATGGCGCTCAAATATTAGATGCAATAAAGTACATGCATGATAATGGTGTTGTGCATAGAGATTTGAAGCCTGAAAACATTTTGCTGGATGAGACTTTGAGGGTACAGATAACCGATTTTGGTACTGCTAAATTATTGGAAAAAGATGAAAATGGGAAATACCCAGCTGATACTAGAGCCAAATCATTCGTTGGAACAGCTGAATATGTTTGTCCTGAGCTACTGAATGAGAAAGCTATCGGCAAGAGCTGTGATATTTGGGCTTATGGCTGTATCATCTACCAGATGATTGCAGGGAAGCCACCATTTAAAGCTACTAATGAATACCTGACATTTCAAAAGATAGTCAAATTACAGTATGCTTTCACTGCTGGATTTCCAATGGTGGTAAGGGACTTAGTGAAAAGGATCTTGAAGTTGAATCCCCAAGACAGATTGACCATCAAAGAGATTCAAAATCATCATTTCTTCAGTGAGATTGATTTCAATAAGGTTGATGAATCAGTCTGGAAACCAGATCCTCCAACCCCAGGACCATACAAGGTATCTGCTAAATCGATGTTACCAGTTCCCGAATTATCAGGCCAGAAGTCAAAGATTACAATTCCAGCTCCAAGAAGAGTTGTATCGACACCAACAACACCAAAATATGACAAAATTGACGACAAATCGGATACTGTATCTTTATCTTCAGAACCAGTTCAAATACAGCAGCCAACAGAATCACAGCAAATGCTCATGAAAGCGAAGGCTAGCGTAGCTGCCAGAAAGCAACAAAAACAACAGAAAAGAGCTGTAAGCGCAGGAACTGCATCCAGTGCTGCCAATGCTGCCTCGATCGCTCTTTCACGTCAACCTAATGATATAATTAAATCAGTTAACGTTTCTAAAGAGGCCAGAGAGGCTAAAAAGGACCAGAGCGATGAGTCCATTGTGATGGTTTCCAGACCCCAGCTAATACCTAATGTTGCTCAAGCTTCATCTCAAACAGAAAGCCCAATAACTTCGTCAGGTGCTAATTCAACCGCACCAGAAAAAAGACAAAGTTCAAGACTTAACACTAATATC
This sequence comes from Wickerhamomyces jianshihensis, assembly GCA_030562945.1. Lineage (NCBI taxonomy): Eukaryota > Fungi > Ascomycota > Saccharomycetes > Phaffomycetales > Wickerhamomycetaceae > Wickerhamomyces > Wickerhamomyces jianshihensis. The sequence goes on from JAKUAH010000237.1 coordinate 187,670, forward strand.
ATAGTTGGTGTGAGTACTACCAAAAGAAAGGTTGTTAAACATAAACCAGTTGAGGTTCCTCCGATGAGTAAGCTCGATATAGAATTTGCCAGTTATTTGTTAAACCATGATGAACGTGTACTGAAAAAGGATTCGATGAATGTTCAATTGACTACTGTTGATTCAATAGAGAGGAAGTATAAAGGAAGATTGGTCGATTCTCCACTGGGTGGAAGTAATAAGTCCAATTCAACATCCTCATTATTGTCGCAGGTAGCAAATGGTTCTTATAGAGGATTGAGAAACGTGAATCTACATGGTCAAGAAAGTGAAAGGGACATTATCACAACTCATAGTGCTGATGAGGATGATGATAAATCAGCAAAATCCAAATTCAAGAAATTTTTCTCAAATTCTTCAACTCAGGATGATAAGAGAAGCAGAGTTATAGTTGTTACCAATGATGCTCGTTTATTAATTTTCAATCAAAACACCGATGATGCTATTCTAGATTTGAGAACTGATATTAATCTGCACCACCCTGTGATTAGAGTGAAAGAGCTTGTCCAAACATCTGCATCACAGACTGTCCGTGGTTTTTTTGTCATCGAAGCTTACTCAACAGCATTTATATTTGAAGAAAAACAGAGCCTGATTACAGAATGGACTAATGTATTACATAAAGCTAGAATGCAAGCTAATGAAAAAGCAGCTGAAAAAGTTATAGAAAATGACCCTAGTGGCAATGCAGGCACTGTTTTGGGTTCACAGGCAGCAAAGAGTGCTGCCACTTTAGCAACTATCAACTCTCCACCACAAAGACCTGTTGACTCGAACAAATCCACAGAAAACTCACCAGTTCTTCCTAGCGACCCATCTTTCAAACTATCTGCGTTTAATGAAAATAGTTCTGATGTATCCCATAAACACATGTTAAAAAATCTTGTTCGTGCACGTGCTTCACAGAGATCTCATGTTCCAGTGAAGGAGATCCAAGAGAAAGGCCAACTAATGCATGGATTACCAATAAAATTGGTACATCAAAAACAAACAAATGATCATAATAAAGATCCCTTAATTGCAGCAGCTGAAGCTGCTCTAAATTCCAAGTCAAACTCAAATAGTTCAGCTTCAAATTCTACAACATCGAAGAGTTCTGACGTTACGGAGAAGAATACTGGTAACTCTGGTTCATCTCAATCCAGAGTAATCACTGGTATGAATTCAAGGCTGCTTGCTAGAAGTAGCGATAGAAGGAAAAAATAACTAACCGAAAGGAGATTGAGATCAAAGCAAAGGTCATAAAGAGACATCTGATTGTGCTTTATCTTACAATTATTGTACTGCTGCTGATTTTATTTTGGTTTTATAATTGAAAAGTTTGACACATTTCAGTAAAATTTCAATTGTAGGTGGTAAAAAAGTTAACATATGCGTAACTCAAAGTTTTGGTCTATTTAAAAACTTGTCAACATAAAAGTTTGTGTACGATAATAGATCAAAGCAAAAACAAGACAGATGGAGAAGCAACAGTAGCAGACCACGCTATGCTGCAAGAGACGATTGGTATAACTTTTCAAGCTTTGTTTTTCAGATAACTCACAAACCCTTTAAGGCATCACGTGATTAAAACAACCCTAAATACATGAAGCAAAATATTGCAAATGGTGTAAGGATGTTAAACATTAATCACGTGAATGACAAGGGACTCTTTTTTTTTTTCACCGAAGATTAAAAGTGAAATATCTACAAGTTAATTTGGACTATTTACAGATATTATCTAACCAAACAGCACTCATCAAAAATGGCTAAATTCATTAAATCAGGTAAAGTTGCTATCGTCGTTAGAGGTCGTTACGCTGGTAAGAAAGTTGTCATCGTTAAACCACACGATGAAGGTTCTAAAGCCCACCAATTCCCACACGCCATTGTTGCTGGTATTGAAAGATACCCATCAAAAGTCAGCAAATCTATAGGTGCTAAGAAATTAGCTAAGAAATCTAAAGTTAAACCATTCATCAAAGTTGTTAACTACAACCATCTATTACCAACCAGATACACTTTAGACGTCGAATCTTTCAAAGCTGAATTAACTACTGAAACTTTCTCTGAACCAACTCAAAGAGAAAACGCTAAAAAGGTTGTCAAGAAAGCTTTCGAAGAAAAATACCAAGCTGGTAAAAACAAATGGTTCTTCACCAAATTAAACTTTTAAATCAATCAAATTAAACTGTTTGAGTTTTAATTTGTTATGTACAATATGAAGGTTTTAGTTTGTTAATTGGTGGGAAATATCTATTTGCTTTTTTTATATCGGTTTAATTATCTTTCTTTGTCTTTGCTGGTTTGATCAATTTGTTAAACATTTCATTCTATTTTAATTGCATTGTTTTACAGACTTTTATGCTAGTGATTTTTTGAATTGGATTTCTGTATGGAAATTATGGAAGTTTAAAGTACTAGAATTACTAGTATATGTTGAAAGCTGATGGTGAGGAGGAGAAGTGATGCTTTTGCATTCATTTATTGAGGTTGTTGATTGTTTTTTTCGTTTAGAAAATAGCAATACAGAAAGGTGCACATTACATTATCTTGTGTATCTATGATGAAAAATTGAAAAATTAGTATAAATGATAATAATTATTTGTAGTATCACTTGAATTAAAATCATTTAGGGCTATCATCTATAAAGCCAAAGAAAGCAGGGCGTTTGGAACCACAAGTCAGGTGGGTACATATTCTTGTTGCCCTTTCTATATTATTTATCCAAATCAGACATATCTTTATTTAGTATTATTCCACTGTAATTGTCAGACCTAAGCTAAACTCATGAATATACTCGTTATATGTTAGGTGCCAAAAATTGGATATTTCCTAGTTGTGACCATTTTTATGGGGTAACCTTATCAGAGTATAGTAAACCCGCAAAATATCAGCTTGTTCTTTACATTGCTGGTAGCTGGGAATTGAACACTGTTTTATCACACCACCAGGAACATAAGCGCTAACCGCAATTTTTAAGTTCGGGACCGCGTCTTAACGGATTTCTACTGATACGATGCTGATACAATAATACAGTTGAGGCACCTTTCATGTTCGCCGTTAGCAAAGAGTTAGCCACAATTCCAAGCTCGAAGTCAAATGCTGTGCAGAGAAACTAGATGGTTAGGAACCCCTTAATATCAGACAAGGGGATAGTCCTGAACATAGTAAGGAAGTCAAAGGGAGGTGAATAAAATCCCTCGGAACGCGTAGTTGACTATGAGGTGAGTGTGCTTGTTACAATTAAGGTGAATTTGATAAATGGACGAGTGCCTTAAAACGGAAGTAAACCCTGAATTTGTACGATTATCAAATTTCTGTTGCTCCAATGACAGGATTTGTGATTTTATGAAGGTAGGTAGAGAAACTGGCCAACTGCTTCCTCATATGACTAGTCCACCTCCAGAAATACGCATCATGGGGAAGTTTCTGCCCATCTAGTTCCTGTAGAAAAGCAAAATGAGGAAAACTTATACATGACAATTAAAGACTTGTCTATATTACCACACCTCTGTTTAATGGCGTTTGGTAGCTGGCCACTAATTAGGTCATTTGGGTATTCATGGCGGAGAAGAATTGTGTGTATGTTGTGTGTTTCGTAGCACCGCCCGCGCAGAATAGTATGGACTTTCTAGGACTTTTTCTCGGCACGGCAACGGCTTCAACGATCAATTCGCAGTTTTCACGCTGGGAGAGTTTCTATTGATCCTAAAAGAGCAAGTGCGGTAAAATATGAGACCCATTTTTAGCCATAATTGAGGTGCAAAGTCCTGCCCACTACCTTCTGGTTTTTCCTTGGTGATTTGAATAACTCATTACATTGTTACAACAGGATTTTAGTTTTAGTTAAAACACCACAGAGAACGACCAGGACAGGTAAACTTTGGAAGCTGTATATAGAGTGATATCCTGCTTTGAGATTGCTCCGCTTCTCAGTTTCTTTTAAGAGCCTGCTACTTTTTTTTTGCCGTTTCTTGTGTGTTGTTGTTTCTTTTAGCAGTGACTGCTTTGTTCTTTGATCACCATCAATATAAGGCTAAAACAACGTCTTAACAGTTACTTTTGGGGATACCGTGTACTTTGGGATAGGAAATTAGCATTACTGGCTGGTTTCTATCGCTTGATTGACTATTAGGAATTGCCATTGCTCTTCCGGCTAATAAAACGTAACACAACCCTGTTACGCTGAGCTTTGTCGAATCATCAAAAATAGAAGCATAGCGCAATGTCTTTGATTGAGCCTGATACACCACTAGAGAAGGTGACTGTTGTTGCCCACATTATCAATAAAATATTTCAAATCTTGCCCCTTGAGAGCGGGCTGCCTGTTTATGATGTTGAAGATAATCCTATTTTTCTCCAAGCAAGAAAGGCTCTTATCATAATAGCACGCTCAGATCGATTCGATGACATACTGAAGTATTCAATCATTGTATTGAACAAGCTGAACGAAAATGAAGATTATTTACTGGTGAAACAACGTGAAGTAAATAGCTTGTCATCTACATTGATTATTCTTAGATTGCTAGCAGACTTGACTAAAGCCAATTGGGACTACAGAGAACCTTCATCAAGAAAGAACTCAATAGTATCAGAGAACTCCAATACTTCTCATACTTCATCAACTGCTGTTGGTTATGGAACCGCCATCGATTACCATTCAGTTCCACCTTCAAAATTGGATTCAAGGGTAGCGACGATGGCCGTTCAACTGATATCCAGATTGAAATCGACAAATACATTAATCCAAGAGCTTGCGTTCATTAACAATAAAGTTATCCAGCAGGAAAATTTGTATGGTGAACTATCCACAAAGCCTTACATTGATCAAATTGATGCCAATTGCGAAGTGGTTTTAAGATTTCTTGCTGCATCAAACCCAAAGGACTTCTTTAACTTTACAGTATCTAAGTTGAATATTTTGAAACATAATGTTTCGAATGATATTGAGTTTGCTCCATATTTAGCCCTTTTTGCTTCAATTTATTTGAACGAATCACTTTTAGTGGAGTATTTAAAGCATATCCGTGTTGTTATTTCTACGATAAAGAAGTCTGGCTATCGCCAGCTAATTCTTTCATTCTTCCTTCAAGCTGCCTATATCTGGGTTTACTCAAGACCAGAAGAATATCTGAATGCTGCTAAAGTAGATTCAAATGTCTCAATGGAGGCTGAATCCTTATTTGACGAGATTTTGAATTTATCAGATGGTCCAAAGGTTACAAATCCTCAAAACCAAAGACAATTCAAAACTTCATACAAGTTTTTGGCTTTTTTATTCACCCTTCAGCCCAAGGTTATAGAACAATATCTATCCTCTGACTCAACGTCTAAGCCTAATCCTTTGAAGAAGCTCACGAATTTCAACCAATCCAATAAAAAATTAAAGCTATTGTCTAACATTATCAAAACTTTAGAACAAAAACAAGCCAGAGATCCATATGAAAACCTTCCAATTCTTGAGAGTCTGGACTTCGTTGTCCTATTTGCTACTGTAGCTGGTGCCGTTTACAAGCTTGACCCTCACCATGTGCTGGTTAGGTTCACATTGGACCATTTTGATATAACTTCGAGAGTTCTAGTGCCTATTTCGTCATCTAAGCCATCTCCATTGCTGATAAACCCAACTCTTTCTGAAAGTCATCTTTTGTCTGATTTAAGACTATCATACTATTCTAACATTTGTGCATTGATTTCCAAGCAGTTTGTTCCTCAGTTGGTCAAAATATTGAATGAAGAAAATTCCACTTCAGAAACTTTGAGTATTACCACCTCAGTTCTGAGAGCTTACACTTCGACAGCTGCGTTTGATTTCAACGAAAACCAGGATTTGATTATCAGCATTCTTCCATCCTTAAGACGAGTCGTGATGAAAATGAGTGGTATTGTTAAGACTACTTCTTATTCAAGTAATTCAAGCATAGAATCAGACTCTCTCACAGGCATAGATAAGGCCTCATCCACCGCCTCAAGTGACCAGAACCCCTACAAACAATTACTCGCCAACGAATCTAAGAATACTGGCTCTGGAGTTGACTCTTTAAGAAGTTCATCCACAACTACTACATCAAGCACTCCTGTTGGAACGCCAAAACCTGAAAGAAAGCAGAACAAGAATTTTTTCAAATACTATAACTCTAATACTCACCTCACTAACTACCAATTATCGGAAGATCCCACTTCTGCACTTGCCTCTTCATCTAGAGAGATTCTTGGTAATTCTTGGGGTATTTTTCAAAAGTTCCCACATCTATATTTGTCATCATTCAGTGAACTAAGTGTCGATGATAAGGTTTCTTGGCTAATGAGACATTATTCCAAACTTTTGGAACCATTGATTATATCGCTATGTGATGGGAGCTTCAAGTTAAGTCAAGCTGCATATATTTTTATTTATGCTATTTTCAACATCACCAATATCCCTGATGATCTGGATGTCACTACTAGTTTGTTTGTCGGAAGTGGTCTATTGGCGCTGAGTTTGGCTATCGAACTCTTGAATAACTATTCATCTGGAAATAAAAGGAAAACTGTCTTTGAGCATTTCATAAAGTCTTTAGAAAACAGGGTGTCATTGCATTCGGTTTTGACTCACCACAAGTATTTTGATGAAATTTTGGACTCTGAAAATCAACTCCATACTGCAAACTCTACTCAAATCGAAGAATTGCTAATATTCAGCTTATGCACTGTTGATCATGAGACTTATAGTTTAATTAAACGTGGTATCCGAGCCCATGAGAAAGAGCTGACTATCAAGGCCCAGAGACAGAATATCCAAAAAGATTATAACCAGGAGTTCCTATTGGCAGTTGCAAATGATAATTCGTTCACTACAGGACCTGTTGCTTTGCAGAAGAACATCAGAAGACTTTTTCTCAAAATTACCGCCACTACTGCACCTGTGGTTAATTCCTGGAATAGAATCTATGAGAAGTGGCACATCTTAGCGAGATCTGATTATAGTGAGCTTACCCAAGCTGAACTTTCTGATTTCAGAAATTTCGCTGGGTTTTTAGCTTCAACATCAGGTATATTCGTTTATATCGGTGCTGATTCTTCTTTGAAGGATGAATTTACTGCAACAGTCGAAAGTTTCATATCTCAACAGCTTGACATGTTGAGAGAAGATAGCTTAGTCACTAGAGAAAACGCTAAAGAGATCCTTGGTTCTGAACTTCATGCTAAATCATATCCAATTATGATCCGTTTGATGAAACCCCGTATCGACGACCTTGAGGCTAGAAAAAAATCACTTACGGAGAAAGATTTAATTCTGACTGAACATCTAATTGTTTTATTAAAGGCAGTCTTAGCTCGAAGTGATGAATTATCATTGTTTTCAATCTCTGTTGAAATTGTGCGCTTATCTGAGGCTCTTGCTAGATTGGTTGGATCTTCACCAAATAATGCTACTGGCTTGAAGCTAAAGGTCAGATTATCCCGTTTGTTTCATGATGTTGAAGATCACGACAAAGATTTAGTGATTAAGTTTGCTTATAAAGATAGAAACAGATTCTTGAGGGTGGTATTCAGACTATTTGAAAATGCTCTTGCGTACAACTGTGATTGTGAAGATGAAGATCACCATACTGATCATCTTGCCAACGAAATTAGAGACTTGGAGTATCTTTACATTGATTTGGCATTAGAAAGTTCTAAAGCTCTGTCACTAATACTTAATTCATTGATTCTGGAATCACCTCAGGTTTTGAACGAGGAAGAACTGAAATTTTCCAAGGCAAGAAACTTTAATATATACTTTGCTGGTTTGCTTAGAGCGCTTGAAAGATTCAATGATACATCCAAATTCACCATCTCCATGAAACATAAACTTTCTCAAATTACCGATTATATCGTTACTTGTTTGACTAACTTGTTGAAGGCCAATGTTGAGGTTGGTTTACCCTATGCTTTGCAAGTTGGTTACCATCCCAACCTTAAAATCAGATTATCATTTTTAAATGTTTTTGTTTCTATAATTCACTCATATTCAAAGGAGACACCAATGGATGACGAAAGTAAAAAAAGAACAGTTGCAAGGTTGTTCCAAATTGCTCTTCACCAGCCAATATTTTTGAGTGCCATCGGTAGAGCTTGTCCTCCTCAAGATGCTCCGGCTTTGGCTTCATTTGCTCTGTCATTGGCAAATCGTTTCAATCAAAGTGCGCCTCTAGTATCTTACTTGGTCGAGGAAGAAATACTGAACGGTAGCAACTATACTGATATTCTCAGAAGAAACAGTTTTGCAAGTCGTTCTTTGTCTGCGTTTGGTAGAATTAAAGGTAATGAATACTTGATATCAACACTGAGACCAATTCTTACACAGATTAGAGATTCAGAAGCCGATTTTGAAGTTGAGAAGATTGATATTAATGATCCAGATGCTGAGCAAAACCTAAACAATTTTATGCATTACTTGAAAAAACTGGTCATTGTTATTATTAACTCACATGAGAAGGTGCCAATTGAGTTTAAGAAAGTTTGCAACACTATTTCAAAATCTGTCGCAAAGAAATTTCCAAATTATAGGCTCATTGCTGTTGGCTCATTTATTTTTCTCAGATTTTTCTGTCCTGCTATTGTTAGTCCAGAGTCCGAAAAGATTGTTGATATTCCAAACCGTCAAATACAGCGAAAATTTTTGCTGTTAGCTAAGGTCTTGCAAAACATGGCTAATGGCTCAGTGGGTACCCTAAGATGGCCTATTTTGAAATCAAGAGAGACTGAATTGACTGAACTTAATGACAAGTTGAGGAAATATCTTGATAAAGTATCAGAATTAGAAGATGATGTGACATTTGAGATGAACGACCTTGATGTCGTTGATGACAGTGAGTTTAATTTTTTCCATACTTTTGCCTACGAAAACTGGTCAAGCATAAGGGCCGAACATTTGAAGACTGCTACAACAGAAGATGGGTTTACACGTGTTAAACTTATGTCTGAGCACTTCAATCTCTTCCTTGGTAGTGCTGGACAGCCATCCATGAGTTTTGGTTATGAAATTCCCCGCACAATATCTCCAGAGACCAATAGTCAACTATATGAGTTTATGAGTAAATACTCTTCCAAAGACTTGGGGTCTTTCATTGATAACCCATTTATTCGTCAAGACATGACTAAGGACGGAACACATTTATTTGTTTTCACCTATCGTGACTACATCAAGATTAGAGATATTGATGATGAACTGGCATTATATAGAATGTTTCAAGTTGCTTCAAAGATTTGGGATCACAAGTTCAATTTTGTGATTGACTGTTCAGGTGCAGATGCTAAAGATATGTTCCCAATGACGGCTATAAATCTTTTGCGAGAGCTTGCCCCAGAGCAAATGAAGGAGAATTGTACTGGAGTCTACTATTACAATGTTTCTAGTTCGTTTTTTGGAGTATTGGCTGAGAATTTGAGGGAAAGCAGAGCGGCCCACTTAGATTACCCATCTTCTTACTATTTTGTTTCTGGATTAGATGATAAGAAGACGGTTCAGAGTCTAGGTTTAAGTAAAAGTTCTATGAGCTGTTACAACAATGTTAGAGTGAAACTATCAGATGTTTCTTTATATCAAGTTGAAGAGAAAAGGTTCGTACCAATAATATTGAAGATCGGTAATGAGCATCTCCAAATATGTCAAAAGACACCACAACGCCTGAAACTTAAAGGTGAACTGAAAGAGCTCTATTTACATGATATCTTCAAGCTAGATCAAATCGAAAGTTTGAAAGCAACAGAAACTACTTCTGTTCCAAATGAAATCACTTTAGTTTTGAAAAATGGAAAGCAATATATCTTATCGTCACCAAAATATCTTGAAATCATGAGACTACTATATTTTTCCAGTAACAGGATCTTCAATTCGACTGCAGATAAGTTATTTGATTCTGGAAAGCCTATTAATCGCTTAATGTCCAAGGTTTTCAATGTCATATTCCTCAGTCTGACTTCATCATCTTTTGAAATCAGATCGGTCGCATATAATTTATTTGTCGCAGCATCTAAATTTTGGGACTTAGATGTTGGAAAAGACTTGACGCCATTTCAAGAAGCTTATTTTCCGGGTGATAATAACTCGTTTGTTATGATGATTTCTGAGAAGCTCGCTAAGAAAATGCCAGAAATTACAACCGAGTTCATCAGTGCTTTTTTCACAATTTACGTCGAATCAGCTTCTGCTCGTCAACGTTTATCAGCAATCATGTATATTTCCCCTTGGATTGGAAACGTCTACAAATACGTTTACAAGTCTGAAGATGAGAATGGCCCTGATTACGTGTCTGAAATCATAAGAAACTTCTTGAAACTCACTGCTCTTGATAAATTGTTCCTGAGTTCATTCAATGCTTACGTGTGGTCCAAGTTGAGCTTGGAAGATGGTATTAGTTCACTACTAGTGAATGAGATCGTTTTGGCGGCTATTGATCGTGAAGCTGAAGGTTCTGATTGGGAGAACATTATTGCTCTATTAACTTCGAACCCAACTATTGAGGTTTGTTCAGTGGTTATCAAAAGGTTGAGAGAAATCTCAAGTATTCCTTTCCCAGATGAAAAAGGTATTTACTCAGTGGCATCTCACAGTAATTGGATTGAAATCACTGTGCTAGTTCAAATAAGTGTTTCATTATTCTTTGATAATGTCTTGTTTGCCGAAATGTTTTTGCCAGATGTGTTTTATGTTGTCACAATCTTGGTTGATGTCGGACCTTTAGAACTGAGAACTGCTTGTCATCAGTTATTACTAAACTTGTTACAATCTTTTTACTCTAAGAAGACAATTTCATATGAAATTATCAGTCATGCAGTCTCTAATTTCACATCTGCTAGATCAAAGCTACTATTTGGATTGAATAGAGATACCATTGACAACTTTTCCGCCGAGATTTCTAAATTTCCGACCAGAATCACGGTTATGGAGAATTTGGTAGAATCATTATTAGAAGTTATTAATGCTGCCAGTGCAAATGCTGCAGAGAAGAGTGTTTGGATCTCAAGATGGACTAGATATATTCTAGATGCTGTTCTTATCAAAGATAGTGTCCTGAGAGGTAGAGCTTTATTCCTTTTAGGAGTCTTATCTAAAAATGGAGTTAATGATCATATGGTGTCTAAGATTTTGGAATTGATTGTTGAAGATACAGCTGATCAATTCTCAAACGTGAAATCAATCTATCTTGTCATTTATACTGTGTTTGCTTTAGGTAGAATTTCAGAAGGATTATTGCTAGATTCTATCTATTTTTCAAAACTTTTCTGGCTATCAACTTGTTTTATGCACTCAGAGATACCTTCTGTTTACCAATCTGCTTTACAATTTGTGATAAGGACAGTTGAAAGTGAACATATCAAAGATAAGGCGAAAGATGGGAAACTCCTTGATGCTCTTTTTATAGACAGGCACATTATTGGAAATTTCATTGATACCATAGAAAACCATGCTCATATTCAGATGAACGAGATTAACTTTGATCAGGTTATTGCGTATTACACAGCACGGGGATTACAGAATCAGCAGTTTAAGGCCGATTCTATTGATGTTTTCAAACGCCTATTTTCTGTCAGATACACGAATGAGGTCACTCGCGTTGGTAGAGTGGCGGGAGCTACTTTTGATGATTCAATATTTGTGTATCTTTTGTTCTTATACATTTTGTTGAAACCAAATGAACTAAGAGATGTCTTAAACAATGCTGATTTTGAAGAAGATTTCTATATTTTAGATGTCCAAACCCATTTACCCAAATCTTTAGCCAAGTTTTTGCTCAATGAATCTGAAGTTTCAAGAATAGGGTTAATTCAACTAGCAATTTACTTCAATAAGGGTGAACCAAATGATAGATCTAAAGAGAGATTCCTAAAGACATTACATTTTATCGGTGAGAGAAACTCAACGATTTTATTAAATGTTTACTGTGAGATAAGAGAAACTTTGAGAACATTAGTTGGTAGCAGTGCCCTACCACCTAGTGTCGTATCAGAAATGTTCTCTGTTGCATCATTTGCTTTCATTACTGATGGATATGATAGACTAGAACAGAACCTGGCTAGTAACAATGTGCTATTGGCTAAGCATAATTTGGCTGGTATAAGAAATTTCCAATTCCCAGATCTCAAGCCTGTTCCTGTCAAATCTGTTAGTCCATTCCCAAAAGTTAATGGCGAGTTCATTTTTAAACCAATTATTCGTGGTCTTTATGAAGATATGATTGAGAATAAAGACTAGACTTTTCTACATGATTCCATGCAGTTTCACTTCTGTTTTTTTTTTATTTATTTTTGCTTTGGACTTTCTATAACTTTACTAATACATATGTATACTATTCAGAAATCATTTACACTAGAAGTTTCATTTAAATTGGAAATTGCTCATTTCTCATGTCTATTAAATTTCTGATGAAGTTTTTCAAATTCTTGCTTTTGAAGTTTGTATAGCAACATTGTAGCTCTGGCATCTTCAACAGAAGAATGTTCAGCGCCTTGAATATCAATGTTTAATAATTCCTTAGTTAGTTTCTTTAAACCAGGCGTTTTACCTTTAGCGAGCTTTTTATAAGATGGGTGTTTTGAAGTATCTCTAAGCTGAGACTTTGGATGTGATAAGAATAGGGCGTCCAAATCGTGTTGAACTGCATGACCAATAAGAATTTTATCATTTAAGATATCAGAGACTTCCTTTTGGGCAGTCTTGAAATCAATAGCATCCTTCATATGAGTTGAAGTAACACCACTAACCCATGTTCTCCAATCTGTTACACGTTCCCTTGGTTGAACAAATTTATCATAAATGGTGTGTCCATGGAAGTTAACAATTGAAACTCTTGCGAGGGCACTCTCTTCACCATCTTTTCCAACACCAACGAATTCACAATCTATAGCGATATATCTTCCAATTGTCTTTTTACTGACTGTTAAGTTCTGGTCCTCTTGGAGAGTCTCTGACGGTATCGGAGCTTCTTCTTTGACATCTGGTACAGGAGCACTCTTCTTATGCCCAAATCTATTACGTTGGATGGTGCTTTTGGTACTTTTCAGTTTATTTTTCTCCTTTTGGTCTAAATCATCTGTTACTTTATCTATTATGGATTGTGTTTTTGTCTGTGTCAATTTCTTCACTTTCTTCACTTTATTAACTTTATTTTCAGTCTTAGATTTCTTTTTTAGTTTCATCCAATTGGATGAAAGGTTCTCAGTCAAAGCCATTGTTGAATTAGTAGATTGATTATTAAAAGTCTGAACTTATTAAGCTCTTTTTATGCCATTTGTGAAGCTTCTTTAGAGATTAATTTTTTTACGATGAGATGGTTCGGGCACTGCTCTTTTTATTACGTAAAACTTACATAATCGACACAGAAATAGTGAATAAGAGAGTAGATAAGGAGATGGAAGTGATGACAGTGATGAAAGTGATGAGCAAGCATATACCTCAAGTAGCAGACACTGCATTGATTTTATAGGCCTTCATTAAGGAATGCAGTCTCTTTATGATCTCTTGTGCTTGAGAGGAGTTTATGGCTTCAAAATCATATCTCTTTGGGCCTCTTGTTTTCATAACGAATATCTTGAAGTTTGAAGGGACCCTATTGCTCACTTTGCAAGAGATGATTTGACTGATATGGAATGAGGAAGTCTTGAAATTTGTATCAAACCACATTTTCTCATCATTAGGCATGATATATACATATTCACCATCGATTGCAAGAGTCCGTTCATGACGATTCATGAAAGCCATTGGAAGTCTTCTCCAGACAGTATACTTTTGATACTCTGTGCTGAAGACATTTGAAACCATAGCAGATGATGGATCTAATGAAGATGTGTTTAATGCATTCTTGAATCTGAAAGATGAAGTCAGACTGTGCTTCGTCAAGGACGAATGCCTACTTGAAAGTTGTTGTAATGATTGTGAAGGTTGGTCCTCAGCCTGCTGAGGTTCTGGTACATCATCTGTTTTTTTTAGGATCAAAGTTTGTGGTGTCAGGTTTGAGTTAATTGTTGGCAAAAGAGTATTACTGTCAAAAAGTTTCTTCTTTCTGAACTTCAATTCTCTAGCCTTTCTCTTTGAAATCAATTCTAGCTTATTGGTACCATCCAATGAGCTTATAGTATCATTTAAATCCAAGGTCAGATTCTCACCTAAGACCTTCAACGTATAATCAGATGAAACTTTATTCTTTTGACTGCAACATTTTTCAAGGACGTCATTTAATTTTGTAGTCACTAGGAAAGTTGTGTTTAGAAATAGTTTAGATTTTGGATCACCAGGGAAGTCATAAAGGGAAATTATCACTGACTTTGTGTCGCTAATATTGTTATTAACAGGAGGCGGAATAATGCTTTTATAGTAAGAGTTCTGAGATATAGAAGATTGGTTGGTGGGTATAACAATATTTGAGGAACTTGGATCTTGTGGTTGTCGATTTGGAGTTCTCGATTCATTAATCTGAAAATCAGCTTCAGTGACTTCAATTAAGGCAATTTCATCTTCTCCATAAGATTCAATTAGCTTTGTTCTATCCAGTAATCCAAATGAACCTTCATAGGGTTCACCATCCTCATCAATTAATTTAATACACCATCTATTTGGATTTCTCATATTTGAATCACTGATCAATGAAGATTTAGATTTTGAAAGAGTTAAAATGATGAATCCAATTGTTTCATAAACAGTGACAGATTTTTGAATCTTTAAAATAAGCCTTTTTTCATCAGGTAAGTACACCGTCATTTCCAAAACATCTGACTTATTTGTAATATTTTCCCCAGAAACAGAAGCAAATAATTTCAAAGGATTATCGGTTGTAACATTGGTATTTTTGTTATTGAATATCTGTGATAATTTTGAAGAGGATATGTGATCCGATGGGGTAATTGAGATTTTCTCAAATGTTGGTTTAGAGAAGTCCAATTCATCTATAACATTTGTATTTGATTTTGTTTCACCATAATCATGAGATTTTGTCGTTGATAACTGGATTGCTGAACTAGAACGTCTAACTCGAATCTTAGGTCTGGCTAATTTCTCAAAAGAGAGTCTTCTATTAGAACTTTTTGATGGAGTAAAAGGTCTCGATGTCGATCTTGAAAAATTATTAAATTGTAAACTTGAAGACCTGAAACCTGAAGAGTTCATCATCTGAGGTCCATTTTCATTATCTGATAAATCTGAGTCCAATAATAAGTCATCATGAATTGAAGAACCAGCATTTGAATCAAAAAGATATTTAGTGGCATTGAAATTATCAGCTTGAGATTCTGAATTCAGGCCAGAATATTTTTGGTCAACCAATATACCAGTTTGTTCCTCTTTTTCAGATTCATCAACATCTAAAATATCAGTTAATTCTAATTTTGAATCATCATTTCCATTCAATAAGACGTTAGAACCTACACTGTTTTGTGTTGTTGTAGTATCATCATCATAGTCATAATCGTCGTCATCATCATCATCTTCATCAAAAACATCGAAGGAACTCGTACTACCACTTTTTTTTCTCCTCTGACCTTTCTTTTCTAAAGTACTAGAACTACTTCCTTGTCTAAAGAGTTTTGTGAATGATGGAACATATTTGGGTACAAGATTGGTTGATGGTTTCCTCAGTGAGGAAGAAGTTTGGTGGATAGTTGATCCACTATCTGATTGAATCTTTAGTTGTGATAATGGATTTCTTTCTGATTCTGTGATATTTTCATGAGAGTGGTTCCCTTCATGTAAAATGCTACCAATGATTGGACTTTTTTGGTTCAACGGGGCCACTTCATAAGACACTTCCTCTTCTTCAATGATTTCATCCTGCTGATCTTTCACAGTTTTCATTCTAGACATAAACTCATCATTTTCAAGCACGTTTATAGGGATTGGTGGACTGTCAAGTCGTGACAGCCACTGATCGAGTTCATTTTGGTGATAGTGTGCAGTTTGTGGGTAAGGGCGTATGATTCGCCTGCTCTGTTCGTCTGCCGATGTCACCGAAAGAAATTGCGCTCTGATATGGTTGATAGTCAAATCTTTCGGCTGTGCCAGGGCCATTTTGCACCGTCTTCTTGTTTTGCTGTGATTTATTTTGGGTTTGGGTTTGGGTTTGGCTCTGGTGGGTTTTGTTAAGGGCTTGAAGTGTCACGTGCTTGGGTTGAAATAGTCACGTGACCAGAATTGATTTCTGTTGAGATGGAGGAGGAGCGGTGATGGTCTCAGTGGGAAAGATATTAGACGACTCGGCCATTGACAATTGGACGATATTCCACCAGTTGAAGCTGCATTTTTCTGGGATGTCGAGCATTAAACTTATGAACCAATGAAATTCTTTAATTACCCGACCAAAACTAAACTGAACAAAAAAAACTTGAAAAACAATCCTTAGGAAAAGGTCTTATAATTCACCAAAATCTCAATCATTTTACCATGGGTTCCGCTTACCAAATCTTAGGAAGAACTGTTCCAGCTCATCATGTATGTCTAATACCCTTTTACACTGGTCCTTTCTATTTTTTTTTTTCGGATCTAGGATATTTCTTGTATCGTTTTCCATTGGTAATTACAATGACATCTACAGACAGACACTAACATTGAAATTTTAGATCTCTCTAGCCACTCTTGGTCTAGCTTTACTAGTTGCTGTTCCAAACCCATTCTCTTCATCCCCAGCTCCAACTCCAAAAATTGATGCTTCATCTCCAGAAGAAGAAAAATTCATCCTAGATTACTTGAAGAAAGCTGAAGAATCTGCTGCTCCAAAACATTGAATAACTTGAGTTCATAATGTACAGTCTTGGATAGATTTCATCGTTATAGAGTAAAAGGGGAAGTATATATATATATATTCTAATGAAAACAACTACTTATATATGAATACTAGAATCAAATGTAGATCAAATAAACTTTAGATATTGATTTACATCCTTTATTGTTAAATTGTGTTATTAATTTGCTTATTCAATTTTGAATACCATCTTTAAACAAAGCTTCATTGGATAGAGGATCAACGGCTAGAATATTTTCTCTTTTCTTGATCTTCAAACTAACAGCAGCATCATTTCTAGCTTTAGCTTCTTCAGCTTGTTTTTGTTTTAATTGAGCTCTAACAAAATTTGGACTAACATACTGTTTGTTTTCGTAAATCTTTGGACCACCAAATGAACCTTCTAATATTAATATTGGTGTTAAAACAAATCTTGGACCAATTTCCACTAATGATACATCGGATTCATCTCTATTCTTTGTATCTTCAGATTGTTCTAATATTTGATAATTTCTTATCCAGATTTTACCATCAACTATGGAGAATGACATGACATGATCAATAAATGGTTTAATCTTTCTTGCAGTTGGTGGAACACCAAAAGATTGGATGAATAATTCTTTCATTAATTTGTAATGAGGTTGACCATCAAATGACGCATCAAAAGATAAAACAGGTCTTGAACCCTTTAGACAGTTACCAGTGAAGTTTAATTCTTCAGTGTTATGAATGTTTTGAACAAAAAATTTGACTGTTGGACCATTTGGTGGTTTTGATAACCAAAGGTACAAATCTTGATGTTTTCTAGCTTCAAAATATAGAACATTGTTACAGTTATAAAGTTCAGCAATCTCATTTAGTTGACCCAGTTGTTTTTTACCATCCAACTTTGGTTCTTTTCTAGCATGTGGTAAAAGTGAATATAAATCACTAATTAAATAACGATGTCTAAATGTGATACCTCTTGATGAGATAAGAAGCACTCTTTGTCTATTAATATGTGATTTTTTTTCTTCTTGTTGTGATTTGGCGTTCTTACCAGCCAAAGCCTTATAGATTGCAGACATTTCTAGATATTTTAAATCTTTCTACTCGTTTATAGCACTTTGCCTTTAAAACAGACCCAAAAATTTTTTTTATCTCATCGTCTTTCGCGAATAACATCCAAACACCAAAGAATTCGCGAAGAATGATGATCATCAGAAAAATTGGCCCAAACCAATGGGAGTTTTCATATATAGAGCTACCACTTAGTACTTGTGTATTAAATGTCTACAAAATCCGAGGAAGCTATCTTCCAGGCGATTGAGAATGGAACTTACAAATCAGCACTTCAACAATGTGCAAAATTGATCAAAAAGGCACCAAATGTGACCTTTTACCATGTTTTGAATAATTATGTCTTGCTTGAAAGTGGGAAAGTTGAAGAATCTGTTAATTTATCTTTGGAGCTAATGAAAAAAACTCCAAATGATTTAAAATCGCTTGAGTTACTTAATGCTTTATTTAACAAAGCTGGAAGACCTATTGAAGCTGTACAAGTTTTTGAAAATGCTGCAAAGAAATATCCAAGCTTTGATATTATCACAAGATGGTTTCATTTAGGTTGTGAAGAAAGTGATCCTAGAATCTTACAAAAAAGTTCAATGGCACTTAAAATATTCCATCCAACTCAAAGACTTTTTAATTCATGGGCTGCATTCTCTTATTATCTATGTGCTATTGCAGATGATGCTTCTAATATTGAAAAGAATTTATTCCCGAAATTAGGTTTAAAAATAATTGAAAGTTTAGAACCATTTAGATCTGAACAAGAAGTCTATGTTATGGTTCAATTATTACAACTAAATAACCAATTGGGAAATATCCCAAAGATAATCACTGAATTCACTGGTGATAACAAGTTAGATCTGGAATTACAGATTATTTTGCTAAAAACTCTAAACGATTCACAAGATTATGAAAATTTGTTTAAATGGAGTAATATAGTGCTAAATGATTATAAGATGGATGATTTTAACACATGGAAATACTTGATAAAAAGTGGAGTGAAGCTGAAAAAAGATGTATTATCTATATTAAATTCTTATGGAGATACTAGAAACTCACTTTTAGGAAAAGTTGAGTATGCATTAGTTACTAAACAAGATCTTTTGGAATCAATTAAACAATATATTGTCAAATTTGGTTCCAAAAAAGTTGCATTCTTCGATCTGAAACCATATATTTCACAAATAAACTCTCAGATATTTTTGACTTGGTTAGAATCACAACCATTACCATCTTTAGAATCTAAAGCATTAGTTTGGGAGTTGAACATTTTGAAATTTCAACTGTTTTTTGATAAATCTATATTAGATTCTCCAGATTTTATCAATTCCAACATCGAAAGATACAACAAATATAAACATCTTTTGAGTAAAAAATCTAAGACTGATTTTTTTGATGGTGATGAATTCATCTTATTATTGATACAATCATTATTGAAAAAAAACTTGACAACAAGTACAATTGTTAAAAGTATTGTGATTTTGGAGTCATTAGTTAAACAAGATGAACATGAATTCCATTTGAGATTATGGTTAGTTCAATTATATACTTTGATCAATGCTAATAGTCAAGCTGCATATCATTATGAATCTTTGAAGATAAAGAATATTCAATTGGACATTCTAGATCATTATAGACTTTCAAGATCAGGATCAATCATGCCAAATGAACCATTATTAAGAACAAGCTTTGAAAATTATGAAAAAATGGAATTTGAATCAATTTATTTCAGTAAAATTGGGTTTAATAAGAATGTTTTAAATAAATTGAAAAGTATAATTGAAATGACTCAAAATTTCAAATTTAGTTATTTGAAAAGACATGAAATCCTTCAAGGTTTGATATTAAGTCGAATTTTCAATGATAAGAGTTTGAATAATTATTACAAAAACGCATTGAATGAGTTTGAGATCAATTTTATGAAAAGTAACTCTACTATTAAAGATAATAGAGATTTTGACATATTTTGGGATTTTGGCATTGGTGAAGATTTTGGTTTATCATCAAATATTTTCCAAAATATCCCACCAAAGGGCTCAAACGTTGATGATATTTTGATCCTGAGAGAGAAATTCCCCAATGAAGACTATAAAGACTTATTAGATCTAACACCTGAACAACTCAAAGACTTGACTGATGCTGAGAGATGGTCTATTAAGTTATTTGCAGCTTGTCGTAAACTCTTTAAAGATGATATTGCTATTTCAGAAATCAAACAGTTGTATGAAGTTGATTTGCCAAAAATTCCAAATGAACCATCTTGGGAAATTCCACATACTATTATAACATATATTGATATCTCAAAGAATATTCAATCTTATATTACAAAACATCCAAAAAAATTGAAAGCTAGGAATATATTGGAATTAAAAGAATTGAATTTGTCACTTCTTCAATCTGTGAGAGAAGATAAGGTTTTGGAAGCAAAAGAACATGTTGATAAGAGTCTACGCTTTATTAAAGCTATATTAAAACAGGATGAAGATTTGAAAAAATTGGAAATCAGTTCTAGTTTAATTGATAGAATACTTGATATTATCTCGCAATCAAACAATGAAACTTTCAAACTTTTAAGAATCTTTTAAATAAAAACCAAATGAGAAATTGAATCATTACAAATATGAGTTACATTATATCCAATAAAAGTAGTTTACCCTTAATAAATCATAAATCATATATAATTCCTTTTGAAAATATTTCCAACTATTCTTAAATCTTAATTTTGGTAGCCCAATTCTAATAATGATTCTTTGATAGCATTGAAGGCAATATCAATGTGACCTAATGAATCATCTAAAGCAGAAACACCCATATGGCCAATTCTAAAATATTTTGTTCTGATATCTTTATGAATACCACCAGCAAGAACAACATTCTTGGAATAAATCTTAGATAATAGTTGAGCACCATCAATACCATCTGGGAAGTAAACAGCTGTTAAACCATTTGCTGCAATTTTATCATTAACAGGAACAAGTTTTAATCCTAATTCCTTTTTTAATCTATTTTTGAAATCAATAGAGACTTTATGATTTTTTTCAAATCTTTCACTTAATGGTTTAGCTAAGATTTCTTCTAATGAAACTTTTAAAGCATTAACTGTTTGAATAGCAGGAGTAGCAAAATAAGATGGTTTACCAGCTTCATAGTTTTGTAAGATTGGAATCCATCTTGGTAAGGAAGCAAAATATGTAGATTGAGTTTTTCTGTTCAAAGCTTTTTCAATAGCTCTTTCAGATATAAAACCAACACTTAAACCAGAAGGAACACCAATAGCTTTTTGTGATGCACTTAAAACGTAATCTAGACCCCATTTGGAGAATTCAATATCTTCAACAGCAACCGAACAAACACCATCAACAACAATTAAAGTTTCTGGAGAAATTTGTTTAATAACTTTTGAAATTGATTCAATATCATTAACAACAGCAGTAGAAGTATCAACATGTGTCACAGCGACTAATGAATAATTTTTTGATTTTAAAGCAGATTCAAGTTGATCTAATGGTACAACATCACCAATAGGAGCAGTTATAACGTCTAAATTGGCACCATAAACTTTTAAAGCATCACCAAAGGAATCTGAGAAGAAACCAGTAGATAACAATAAGACATGTTCACCAGGATTAATCAAATTGGAACCAGTAATATCCCAACCAAGGGTACCAGACCCAGAAATGACCAAACCTTGATCTTTTTCATTTGTAGATTTGAATAGTTTTCTTAAATTGATTAAAGAACTTTGAAATATTTTAATAAATTCAGGAGATGTATGTGCCAAAGATTGAATTGATTGAGCTTTTCTAACAGCTTCAGAAACAACAATTGGACCTGGAATTAATAATAAATTTTCTTGTTCAGCAGACATTTTCTGAATTGAATAATTAAAAGTTCTTATAAAAGTTTTATTGAATATTTGTCTTGAAAAAGGTTTCAAACTCGCTCTTATATAGTTAATTGTTGACATCTACTTATTTCCATTCATCCGGAAAAAATAATAACCAAAATTTACCCCACGAATTAAAATTCGAGGGTTTTTATACACTTTGGCGGTTCAAGTCACGTGTTTTGTTATATTATTATTCTATTCACCTATTGAACAGCTTATTTTGGAGTTTTTCGAATTCTTCGTCATTTAATTCGTCAGTTTTGGTCATTTTACTTGTCTTATTCCCTTTAGACTTTTTTGCTCCATATTTTTTCTCCAAATTTGAAATTAAACTATCCATATCATTAACCCTTTTTTTAACAATAATATCTTCAAGAGATCCATTACTGGTTTTATGCTTTTTCTGTAAAAGTTGCTTCAATTCTTCAGCTTGTTTGGATTCTTTCAATTGTTTCTTTTGGAATCTATTAAAATTCTGCTTTCTCTTTTGTATATATTTTGTCCATTTCTCACTGGTTTTGATAATATCACCTTTAATCAGATTTTCAATAATGTTAACTAACCTCTCTTCTTCATCTTTGGTTATTTCAGTATGTGGGATACTTTCAAATAAGTATAAGAAATCACCACCACTTTCTACCCAACTCTCTATTATATCTTCCTCTTCATCTTCACTTCCTTGATATTCTTTTTTGTCTTTGGCAATGGTTTCTTGTGTGATCTCAACTTTCACTTTACTAAAATATTCATACCAATCGAAATCAGCATTATCCAAATCAATATCTTCCAATGACCCCGTTTGATCATATCTTTTCTTCTTCTTTGGATCGTTTAGTATTGAATGAGAGAATTGAATTTGTTCAAATTTTAATTTGAAATGATCCTTTTCATCTTCCTTCACATTCATCAACTTGTCTGGATGGTACTTTAAACAAAGTTTTCTATAAGATTTTTTGACCTCCTCTGAAGTTGAGTCTTTTGAAACATTTAGAAGCTCATATGGATCAATATCTGGGAAAGGAACACCCATTTTTATACTTATATACCAATGTCTTACTTGATAAATAATACTTTGTTGTCTATGTCTATTAAATTAGATACGCCTTACAAAATAGGCCCAAAAATAGGGTATAAAAATCAAGGGCTTCATAACCAGTTACAACATACACTCAAAGCAAACTCAAACAAGAAACAAATCTATTGATCCCATTATGACAGGGTTTATTAGAATAACATCATCTCAGGGCCCTTCGCAGAAGTCATCAAGAGATTTGTTTTTTTTTTAGTGCGTTTCTTTCTCATCCCAAAATACATTAAAGGACAACCAAGTTCTCTGGAAATGTCAACGTTGGTGGTGATATTATGATGCTTTACAAACTTTATAAAATACAATATGTTATAATGAAAAAAAAAAACTTTGTATCATACGTTTTTGATAAATGCTTTAATAAATAAAACCTTCTGGTAAATGGGAGCATTGGATCTTATTCCATATACCCACGGATAATTCTTTTCAAACTAATCCAAAAGAATATCCAACTTGCACGTATAACTCCAAAACCTCCATTCAACTCCTTTCTATCTCTCCTTTCATAAAAAAATATTTGTGATTTATTTTTTTTTAATTTATTCATCTCTGTTCAATTTCAAATTTCTTTAATATATATGTATACTTCCCTTTATAGCAAGCTATTTGGGATTGAGAAGAAAACATCTATTTCAAATCACCAGCGAATTTACCAGCTTCTCTTTGAGCATCCCATTTTTCTAACCAGTCAACAGGACATAAAGCAGAGTAAGTTTTGAAAAAGACTTTACATGGTTCGAAGTCTTCACCTTTAGCGTTGATACATTTGTGATAATCAACGTATGATTGCCAACAGTGTCTAGTTTGGTTTTGGTTTGGGAATCTGGCATCGAAGCCGACAGTTCTTAATGGAGTTTCTTCAGACATTTTTGGTATTCAATCGAACGTGAAATAAATCGAATTGGAAGTTTTGTGCAAATTTTAATGGTTTTGTTATCCATTTTTTTGGAAAATTTGACCAGGCCATTTTTTCGACTTTATTTATTGTGGGAATTTGATTGGTTAATACTCACGTGACATCAATTAAATGAACCATATCAATCAAAACAAAGATCTAATGGGGTTTACCTGAGCGCATTGTCCATTGTTTGGTTGATATATTCTCAGTGTTTGAGGCCATTTATTTGCATCTCCATCGAAATCAAAACTTCTAAAAATAGTTGAAGGATTAAAGTATTCCATTAGTTCTAATTCATCAGTTATATATCTAAACCAAGATATTTACCAAACTAAGACACACAAAATGTAAAAAGATGATTTGTATTTTGAGCTATAATATGAGAATATAGTGGCCAATTTATTGCCAACTGTGTTGGGAAATGTGTCGGTAATAATACTCTAGACAAATATCTAATATAAAAATCACATAGTTTAGGTAACATCTTTAAAAAAAAAATGACTCAAAACAATTAATTCAATACAACTTGGGTAGGTAATTTTGGGTGAGGTCGACTTATGTGTTAATTTGTTTTTTTTTGGTTTCCATCACTAATATCTACTCCCTCAATTTCTGTTCATTCTCAAACTAGAAAAAGTAGATTTTATTAGAATATCCTACACCAATTTCTCTAGAAGATATTTACCAGGAAAATACTAGGATATATTAAAGAGATTAAACTAAAGGCTAGTGAATAGTGGGTTGTTTTGGGATTGCATTAAGATTATAAATTAACTACTTGAGCCATATATGACAAAGCATATGCGAATATATGGATAGTCTTATTGCTGGATCAGAATATGATGTGAAATTCTAATCTCTGAATCTCTAGGTATCGATCTACATTTGATACTTTTGATTCTATGAAACAGACTATCATTTCCTTTTGTGATTCACCATCTTCAGCCAAGTTGCAAATCATACTACTGTGGTCTTTAAAGCACAACAAATTTATATTTGAAAGCTCTTTCATTAATGTCTCAGATAGTTCAATCAGTTAGTGGTCATTCTTACTATAAATTAACATCTAGATCTTCATTTAATATAAATGCTTCAGAAACGTGAAACATAGTCAGAGGTATATTTTGTGTCAAACTCGGATGTCTGGGTGTGTCAACACACCATGTTGTAACCAAAAGATACACCTGATAGAACTAAAAAAAAAAATGATAAGTAGATTGGTGGGAACATTGAACTTAGAGGCATTAATATTCTCGTGCTGCTCAAACTAATAAATGAAATTCAAAGTTTGAACAATAATATGCATTTTTCAAAATTAATGTATTTTAATGATCCTGAGTTAAACAAAGATTACACCTATTATAAAACAAACAAATAAGGGGAAATGTAATATCACTTTCTTCTCACTAAAATGAACAATCAACTAAATTGAAATCTAAGAATGAACCAAAAGCCAACAATTTCATATATCCTTACCATTTCGCTACCGGGTTTACCAAAATTAGGTGAGAGATTCAATTGAAGGCCAAATCACGTGGTAGTAGAATCACGTGATTCAAATTAATTTGGTTTTGTCAAAGGACGGGTAATGCTCATTAATTTTTTTCTAATAACAAGCTCATCGGGTCTTACACTGGACAACAACTCAGAAGCTGTTGAGTCAGTAACAAAATGGTTAAAGGGAAAGCATCAAAGTTAAACAACCTAAATGCTTCTTTAGATACCAAATTAACAAATTTGGTCTACAGACTCCTGGATGAAAAGACTGAGGAGAATAAAAGGAAGAACCCTGATGAAGCTGATGAGTTCGCTAACATCGCCCTAGCAAAAAACCTTAGAATTTCAGAGATCCTTATCTACGTACAACAGAAGGACTTATCTCTTCAAAGGGTGAAGAAAGTCGTTTTAGAGAAGAGCTTGGATAAAGTCGTCAAAGAGATTAGAAAAGAGGAACTAGCTGAGATTCAAAACATAACAAATGGCCAGTTGGATACAGAAGAACTTGATAGTGATTTTGAGGGGGTTGATGTAGATCAATTAATGGATACACCAGAAATCAATACATTAAATAAGAGCGTTGTTGATTTATGGAACATTAAACCTTCCCCTTCTCAAGCGGATTCACCTCAAAATACTAATACAGAGAATGACAAAGATGAGAATAAAGACAATGAAATCAGTGATGAAAAATCTGAAAAGAAGTCTAAAAAAAGAACAAAGGATTCTTCAAGACCTTCCAAAAGACAAAAAGGTGAGTTTCATTTTATGGGGTTTAAAACTTTTAATATGGACTATATTAACAAAATTCAGTAGATAAAGATAGAACACCCCCAACCTCCTCATTAGCAGAACTTGGTGGTCTGGATGAGGTTGTTACACAGCTTATGGAATTAGTAGGTATGCCTATCCTTCATCCAGAGATTTACAAGGCAACTGGTGTTGAACCACCAAGAGGTGTCCTCTTACATGGTCCACCTGGATGTGGTAAGACCACTATAGCCAATGCACTTGCTGGTGACTTGAAAGTACCATTCATCAGTATCTCTGCCCCAAGTGTCGTAAGTGGAATGTCAGGTGAAAGTGAAAAGAAGATTAGAGAATTGTTTGATGAAGCCAAAACTCTAGCTCCTTGTATCATCTTCTTTGATGAGATCGATGCCATTACTCCAAAGAGAGAAGGTGCACAAAGAGAAATGGAGAGAAGAATTGTTGCTCAGATGTTAACTTCTATTGATGAATTAAGTCTTGATAAAACTAATGGAAATCCTGTGATTATAATAGGTGCCACAAATAGACCCGATTCTTTAGATCCAGCATTAAGAAGAGCTGGTAGATTTGATCGTGAGATCTGTCTTAATGTTCCAAATGAACAATCAAGACTTCACATTTTAAAGAAAATGACAGAAAAACTAAAAATCAGTGGTGATTTAGATTTTGTCAAATTGGCAAAGGCAACTCCAGGTTATGTTGGTGCTGATTTAAAAGCTTTAACTACTGCTGCTGGTATTTGTGCTATCAAAAGAATATTTAATGAACTTGCAATTGAAGATCAATTGGACTCATCACAAAGTATAGACTTCTCAAATATTTCTACAATTCAAAAGTTCTTACTAAAACACCCAACACCATTAACTTCAGATCAATTAGAACCTCTTGCCATAACGTATGATGATTTCTTAGTGGCATTACCTACAATTCAACCAACAGCTAAAAGAGAAGGATTTGCCACCGTTCCAGATGTTTCATGGGAAAACGTTGGTGCTCTAACACATATCAGAATCGAACTGAATATGGCTATTGTACAACCTATTCGTAATCCAGGAATTTATGAAAGTGTTGGTATACATGCTCCTGCTGGTGTGTTGATGTGGGGTCCTCCAGGTTGTGGTAAAACATTGTTAGCTAAAGCTGTTGCAAATGAATCCAGAGCAAATTTTATTAGTATTAAAGGTCCTGAATTATTGAACAAGTATGTTGGTGAATCAGAAAAAGCTATTCGTCAAGTGTTTACTAGAGCTAGAGCTTCTGTTCCTTGTGTCATATTCTTTGATGAACTGGATGCTTTGGTTCCAAGAAGAGATTCAACATTATCTGAGAGTTCTTCAAGAGTAGTCAATACTCTGTTGACAGAATTAGATGGGTTAAATGATCGTAAGGGTATTTTTGTGATTGGTGCTACTAACAGACCTGATATGATTGATCCAGCAATGTTGAGACCAGGAAGGTTGGACAAAACTTTATTCATCGAATTACCTAATGCTAATGAAAGATTTGACATTTTGAAGACAGTAATCGGTATTAACAAAACTCCTGTTGATACTCAAGTTGATCTTCAATCAATAGCTCATGATGAAAGGTGTCGAAATTTTTCTGGTGCTGATTTAAGTGCTTTGATTAGAGAAGCTGGTGTTATAGCACTAAAGAAAGTTTTCTTTAATCAGAAATCAACTGAAGATGAAGATATGATTGACACAGATGGACATGGTGGAATATTAGTGACGACTGATGATTTTGAAAAGGCATTAAATAGCGTTAAGCCAAGTGTAAATGATAGAGATCGTGCTAAATATGACCGTTTGAATAAGAAAATGGGTTGGTCTTTAGCTGCTGAAACTACTAATACTGACCAACAAAAAGATGAATAGAATTTAAAATCTAACATGAATTAAATTATAATTTTTCTAGTGTTTATAATGTAGTCAGATTTTAACTTCTTTGACCTCTTCTTTGTACATTTTTTCTAACTCTCCAGATTTTGTCAAGCTCTGATGGTTTATCAAAACTGATATAAGGAATATTTTTCTTATCAAATAGTGGATCTTTTGGAATGAATTCCCAAATTGGTGTCTCAGTTCCTGCTCTAACTAAGATATATTCATAGTCTTCAGGTTTTGATAAATCTTCTGTTTCTGGCACATATAAGTTGATAAATTTATTTGCTTCATCAATTGAATGTATTAATGCTAATGCTTTAAATTGGATATCAAGCTTTCCACCAGGTAAAATGACAGGTAGTTTATTTATATTTTGAATGTTCAATTTTGACAGTTTAAATCTATGGATTGTATGGATAGCAACAACAGTCCCTTCCAGAGAGGGAATCACTGGAGAAAAGTCAGATGTTTCTGAAATGTGATTATTAAGTCCCTCTTGCCAGTACATAACTCCCTTTATACCAGACTCACCGTATGAACATTGTAAAGGGTTGGATTTTAACAGAGGCCTGAAATCATAATGAGAGCCATTAAGTTGATGGAAATATGCTAATTTCTTCAATAATCTGATTTGAACTGCGGAATATCTCACTATACTGGATGGTTTATTGGTATCTTGATAGTTTCCTAAGACAGGAATAATTTCGAGGTCAGCAGTTTGCTTGATTTCTAATTCCTCTAGCTCATTACTTCCACTATTCAAATATACTAGATGTGTTGGTCTTACTTGTTCAATTAAAGAACTTGTCAAGTCAATACCATATCCCTTAATCCAACCTGGGGTATTGATCAAAAGCGCTTCATTTTTCAACAATCCGTCTTTATTATATTTTGATATCAAGTCAGAAACCAGGCTAGAGTATCTCTTAGGTTGATCCTTTGGTGATGTGAATCCAATATAGTGATTGAATGACACAAGTGGTGGTGTTAGAGAAAGGTGATTACCGAATTGGTTTTCAATGTGTTTTGTTAATGAGATTGAGTCAGGCTTTGAAAATTCTGGTTGACCAGGGTCTAAATCAAGATAATTTATTGGCTGAAGAGAGCTGGAATAATCAGAATTCAAAAAGCTTTGCAGTAAAAGCTTTAGTAATGTTGATTTACCAGAGTTTTTTCCACCAATAATCAAAACTTTCAAAAGTTGACTGGAGTTATATAAATCTGTCAACTTGTTTATAAGATCAGTCCATGTTTTGTTCTTCGACAATTTCAGGGTGGTTATAGAGTTATCAGGTTTCAAAATTGGGAAAAAAGAATGGTCATGGAATCCAGCCTCGTAATGATTCAAGTCCTTCAAGTCTTCCTTTGAAAAGAATGAATTAAAATCCCAAAAAACATTTTTAAGTGGAGAACAAACCTCACCAATACTCTCCAGTCCTTTCTTCCAGTTTCTTATCTTGATTACAGATTTGTAATCAGATCCAAAGAGGTGATGATTCTCTCGAGTTTGTGTGTCTTTGACTTTAGAAATATCAGTGACTTGTGAAGCTTGAATAGCAGGTAAGGAGCTACAAGCAGCATTTATGAATTTTAATGGTCTATGACTTGAATGGTAGATTACATTATTGATGGAAATTGCACCTCTTTGTATCTCTAAAATAAATTGACCCTTGATAATCAAATTTTGACTAACCTTTAACCCAAATATAACGTAGTCATCGCCAAATATCAGATTGTCTTCGTCTGGTGTAAAGTTTGAGTTGATGTATTTTGATTCTTCCACAGGATTTAGCAAGTCGGTATAAGATGGTGTGATCGATGGAGTTTCCAGAATTGGATCATCTAACGAAAGCTCATCATCAGATGAGTTTGCATCATAAACTGGTGTCTGTTGATCCTGCTGTAGTGCCCCATAAGCTGTTATTTGTTAGAAATGTAACTTCGGGAATTTATACTTGTATCTCCAAAAACATACCGCTCATTGACATTTTATAATTAGCAAGTTTGGCTTCTCAATCTCACGATATAAAAAATGAAAGTGTACAAGAGCATTTGGTTATAGTGATGAATTTTCTAAATGAAAAATATCCAAATTAAGGAAATTTCCTATTCTGGTAATAAAATTGTTATGTTATGTGTTTGATTTGGTTTTGACTGTTCTTTGGAACGGTAAGGTAATTGTTAAGATGTGTCAGGCGATGTCTACAAACTGGCATAAATTAAAGACAACTTTTCATTGTTTTTTTTGTGTTGGATAACAAGCTAAGCATTCAGCACATCACCATTCTCAATATCAATGGCCCTATTGACATTCTTCAAATGCTCTTTCAATTTGTCATTAGCAGGATGGAAGCACAGACCTCTTTCAGCATCCGCCTTTGAAGCAGCTAGTCTGCCCAAGTTCAAAGCAGCAACAGCTCTTCTCAAGAAGTTCTCGGCAGAGTTCACCTGAGTACCCAGAAGTAAATCTGCATCATTATAGGCTTCAGCAAACTGTTTGTTAAGGAGGTAAGCATCACATCTCAACTGTAGTATACCATGTAGTTCTTGTAATTGAACGCTGAAGGCTTCCCATCTAGCTCTTCTTTCCGCCATTGCAATAGCCAAAGTCAACTGTTTGATGGCATCATTAAGGTTCTTCTTCTGTAGTGACTGAACACCAGAAGTCACTAGTTTCTGGATCATAGGATTCAATGCTTTAGAAGGTTCTGGGCTTTCTGGGATTTCTGAAGGGATGGAAATTAAATCTTT
This sequence comes from Wickerhamomyces jianshihensis, assembly GCA_030562945.1. Classification (NCBI taxonomy): domain Eukaryota; kingdom Fungi; phylum Ascomycota; class Saccharomycetes; order Phaffomycetales; family Wickerhamomycetaceae; genus Wickerhamomyces; species Wickerhamomyces jianshihensis. The sequence continues at coordinate 218,253 of JAKUAH010000237.1, forward strand.
TGCGAGTCTGTTTAGTTGATTGACATCTTCAGATATTTCTAGTGGAGAAGATTCATATTCATTGTCAAGAGAGATGACCTTAGTAGCACGATCATATGTTAAAGGGAGAGCCATGTTGATTTCTACTTATAATTCTCTGATTTCCAGTGATTTCCAATGGATTTCACTGGTTTTAAGTGATTTGTTTTAATTTGTGTGTTCTTTTGGATATTCGTGTTCACTAAATTTCGCGCTTTTTTGGTGTGTTAAATCAGCCGAAGAATCGTAATGGTAATTTAACGGCCATCTTTCATCTTTCAGATCTACAAGTAGAATATATTATATAAGATTCATTGGTGAATTAGCAACATAAACATATCCGTATTCACCAGAACGAACACCACCCGATATAATGCTGACATAAATTCTCAACTGATGTCGCCTCTTGGATCAATTTATCAACTTGATTAAACACAGTTAAATCTTTATGACGATTGAAATCATTACCAGTCAATTTATTAGTTATCCTCTTCAACACAAACTTAGCCCTAGCATTTCGTATATCATTAAGCTGTTGTGCCTCCAGTTTAGCTGCTTCTTGCTCATCAATCTGGCCATGACGGAGTAATTCAACGGTGTTAATTTGTTGAATGGTAATCCCAGTAACCTCAGCAATTGTTTGAGCCGTTAAATCAAATCCCCAATTGATTAATGGATCATAAGCAAACGCTTCTAGGATTGCCATTAAGGATTCTTTGTTATCACGTAGTACTCTCATAACATGCTCACAAGTAATCCTGAAACTACCCTCAATACCGCTAACTTCCATAGCATATGTTAGCATTCTAGTCAATCGGAATGGGACTTTTTCAGGATATTTATCTCTCAGAATAGCAGCTTCAAAACAATCACCAAAATCAATATGAACAACTTTACCTGTAATTCTATCCAACATCAAGTTTGAAGGATGACGATCACCAAGACCAAGAATATACCCAGTCATAGACATCACCGCCAAAGATCTCGTAAATGTAGTTCTTCTATCCAGCCAAGATTCTGATGATCTACTCTTTAACCATAAAACCTTGTACAAATCTTGACCTCTTGTGTTATCCAGGGCATATGTGAAAACTTCAACTTTTTGCAACAATGTCAAACTATCATAGTCTGGGGCCATTTGTAGCATGATACGGTGCTCAATATTCAAAATAATGTTCCTTGATTCACGATATTCTCTGATCAAGACATGGAATGTATCACTATTAGGAACCCAAACCAAAATACCAGCTTTTGGAGATAATGGAATAGCAGGGAACTGTTGAATGTCTAAATGTCTTTTAAAGCATTCAGCATCATTGATTAACAGAGTATTCACTAAACCGACTAATTGCATAACCAAACTATCCTGACGGATATCTTCATGACCTTTCAAAGCATAGAAATATTCTTTACCATCATCACCTTTTAGTCCAACACGACGAGGTCTTTGCTTAGATGAAATCACAGTCATGGTTGGGTCAAAACTTGCAATTCTAACAATCGGTTTACCTGGATTATACGTTCCTGGAACAGCTAAATCCAAGTCCGTGGCAGCCAGAAGCTTAGGTGAGACATATTGAAGTTCAAGGGTTTGTAACTGAGGTAGTTGTCTGTTAATACGACGGAACACATTGTAGTAAAGATCCCAGGCTTGATTCAAGTTAGCATCATCTCTGGTACGTCTATATCTCAATACCCATTCATACGCATTGATTAAATCCCTTCCAAAAGTATTTTGAAATGAAACTTCTCTCAATGTTTCAGGTCCTCTCTCAAGCATCTTGTGTAGTGGTTCAAGAACATTGAACATCTTTTCTGTGTTGCGCTCACCAAAGAATAGCCTTGAAGCATCTTCCAAACCTTCAAACCACAATTCATGCCACAAAACAGCCACTCTAATTAACTCATTTGAGACCAGCTCAGCTTGATTGACTAACGTTGGGCTATGTAACATCATCTTATCAATGATTGAAGAAGCAGCTTTCTGCCTCAAAATACTGTTCGATTTCATAGCAACAGACAATGGGAAAATCAAAGCTTGTGGATGGGCTTTACCTAAATCGGTTAACAAACCCTGTAAGGAACGATTGACATTTTGATTCTGTTGATGAATACGAGATATCAATTGAGGAATCACTTCTAACCAAGTATCAATCTTAACCATACCAAAACCTTCAATCATTGCTTGGGCAGCCTCTGGAATACCACCAAAGTTGAACCATAATGTTAACAGTCTTAAAGTATCTTGTAGAGGATTGGAGTCTGATAATGAGATGGAATAGAAGAATCCCTTAATGGCTGGAACGACATGTTGTTGAATAATTTCTGGTGAATAAGTGGTGTTGGAATCTAAAATCACATCGGTATTCGTATTCTCCCCAATATTTGAATTGGCAGTCAACGCAGAAATAACTTCGAAATTGACCAAAGCCCAATTATGCCATGCCTTATACCAGTTAGGATCAAAATGTGTAGCTAATAAATACGAGCCCAAAATGGTCTCAGAGTTGTCAGATTTCCAGTCACTTTGTAGTGCAACTTGCCATTCACCTTGTTTAAGAAAACATCTAGCCAATAATCTGGTATATTCTTTCACATTTCTGATATTGGTTTGCTCAGGAAGTGGTTGAGTGATCAAATCATCTGGATTCAATCCTAAATCGCGAGACATTCTTGAAGTGAAATCAATCAAATGACTTAACGCTTCTCTCTTTGAACCTGCAGCCCACATATATTTCAATTGAGCATAGACAACAGGTGGCGGGGCTTTTGAAGTGTTTGGATCATCTCCTTCCTCTAATAATGCATTAAGTGACTTTTCAGCAAGTCCCAATCTGCCAGATTTTCTACACAGATTTGCAAACTTGATCCACATCTCCATGTCTTGTTTAGGCTTAACAACTAAAGTTCTAACCTTCAGTAATCTTTGCCAAATATCAACGTTCCTCTGACAACCTAACAATCTAGCATTCCAAGTCTTTCTCATGACAATTCTAGCCTCAGAATTTGGTGGTAGTGTCTTATACTTGATAATTTCCTCTAATTCAGCAAGCATTTGAACTCTGACGACAACATTATACGCACGACTATAACTTTCACTAACTAAAGCTGTTACTTCGGTTACCAGTAAATCTCTAGCTCTTAGGATGTGCTTTGAGGCATCATCAAAGTTATTTCTATGAAGGTTTAAAATGGCATTGAAAAAGGCACGATCAGGTGATTCTGGTTTCATCACAGTAATATAAGTGTCCATTCTTTCCCATTGACCTAAACCCCATGCTGCCGCTGCTGCAAGTGGTGCAACAGCCCTTTTGATGTCAGTTGATGAGTTTGTCCATTTCTCTTGGGCCAACTTGGACAATTGATCCCATTCACCTAATGCATTCAAACAACGCATCTTACCGAGTGTCGTCTCATTTGAATCATCAGCTCTGTCATTATAGGCTTTTAAAGCATCTTCCCATCTTTGCAGCTTTTCATACCATGTTTCCTTTAGTTGCAAGTCATGATGCTGTTGAGCATGTTTCAAAATACCAACAGCAGCATCTGACTGTTGTAGCTGGTTGTTGATGGAGATCAAGGCTTCAATGGTCGAAGTTGATGGCTCTTGACTAAATTCCAATTCTTTATAATGAAGTGCTTTGGCATAGGCGTGACATTTCTGGGCATATTGTCCCAAGGTTGAGATATGTATTGGCAATGGCTTATCATCATGCTCCATAAATTCTGCTAAGTTAAGCAATGTTTGGTGAATTTCTGGCGGATTGTTTGGAGATGATAGTGCTAGACAAAGTGATTGAACCAGCTCTTCTTGATGCTGGACATACAGCTCACTCCAACAACTAGCAAAACTGGCATTGAACAAGTCCTTTGCTAATGGGTAGTAGCTTGCGGCAAGAGCAGAACATGCTCTTAGAGCATGAGAAGGAGACTCTTTAAGCAATTGCACACTAAGTCTCCTACTCCATTCTTGCCAATCTTCTTTAGTACGGCACTGTGAGCATTGCCAGGCGTTCTTCAAAACTTGCTGATTAACTGGAAGCTTCTTAGCACTTTGTTCAATATTTGGTTCTGAGGAGTCATTCACTTCCATATCTCTATCAAAAATCAGATTATGAGGAAGTGGCTCATCATTCAAAAGCTTGTTCACCAACTGATCATAAATTGGAGATTGCACTTTGTTCTTTACTAAGGCCTTGTTGATAACAGGGATGAATACAGTGAATTCGGTTCCCATTTGGATTAACAACAAACTTAAAGTATTCATTGAAGCCTTGATGAGTTCTTCATTATTAGATCTTAAAACTCTCAGTAACGTATGAACAATTCTTGAGGAGATATCGTTTAAGTTCACGTTTTTTGATAATTTTCCAATAGTGGAGATAGCTGCTTTTGAAATCTGCAGAGATTTGACTTCAAACAACTTAACAATAGCAGGTACAATCAAATGAATAAACTCTTCAATGTTAGAACCAAATGTAATAAAACTTTTCAAAACTCTCAGATTAACAGTTGGCAGTTTGTCATTGGACAACGCATCAAGTAAGAGTGGCAAAACTGAAGGTAAATGAGTCTTAAATTCACCACCTAAAGCTTTTGCTATGACTTCAATTAGCGATATAATAGTGACTTGTAGATTAGTAGAGTGGAAAAACTCTTTAATGGCTTCAAAAACTTCATTTAGATATGGTCTGATATGGAGTTTGACTATACCAATCAATCCAGCAAGTTGTTGGAAGTAGAATTCCAGCATTGAAGGTGGACAGGTATGCATTACGTTGATAATTGCATTCACAATGTTCCCTGTGAATTTGAGGCATGTAATCGTGATAGTTTTGAAAATTAGAACAATTGTTTGAATACAACTCGAATGATATGCAGCCAAAGAGGGATCCTTCAATATCTTTAGTAAAATACTGATAACAACAGTTGGGTAGTATTCTTCAGCAGACGGACTCATACCTTGCATTAGCAATGCAATATCAGCTGGTGGACCTTCTACTGTGATATTCTTCGAAGTTCTTTCCACCTCTTTGTGTTTATAAGGATCCAAAGCACCAATAATACCGAGTAGTTTCACTGTTTCCCTCCTTATTGCAGGCGAATTTTCAGACTTTAAAATTCCAATAATAATATTCAGTAGCTGGGGATAATCTAACAGCGGCTGAATAACATAACCGGAAGAACCAGAAAGTTGACCCAAAGTCTTCAAAGCTGCATCTCTCTTTACAGAAGAGCTCTGATCTTGGAAAGTTTCTAAAATTAACGGCATTAGCTGCTGAATGAACGGTTTCATATCTTCACCAGCAACAATGGATAGCTCACCAAGTGCTGTTATCGAACTTGAGGCAACAGAAGCAGATTTGTCTTTTGATTTTGGAAGGAGAACATCTATAATAGGCTTGACATATGGCTTCGAAACACTTGAAGAGGATGCTATCAGCAACGATAGTAGAATAGCACTTTCCTCCTTTTTTCGACTAGCCGTAGAATAGTCTAATTTGGTCAATAGTTGAATCAATTGTTTTCTCAAAAAAGGAACAATATAAGCTGGATTGATCGTGGACAATCTTCCAATCAATTGAATAGCAACTTTTTGAATGGCAAAAACTTCATCATTTAAAGCCATGAAAAGCAGGCGAACATTATCAGCTTGTGACAATTGAGGATCAAAGCTTTTTCCCAAAGAACTCAAAACTTCAAGTCTAATATCATCAATTGGATCAGTAATAGCCACTGCTAATAATTTATCTAAGACTTCACTGACAGTGTTTAGTGAATAACTTGATGTTTGGAAGCAAATAGTGTCCTTTTGAAATAATTCACATGATGTGATGGCCGCAATCTTCCGTACTTCTGGATTCTCATGCTCGATATATGTGATTGTACAATATCTCACAAGTTCATATAGCGACTCATTTTTGAAGTCAAAAAAATCTAACATCTTCAAAGCCTGAATAATGATACTATCATCATTAGCAGCAGTGACACTCAATCCATTTTTCATAGTGCTTGTATCTCTGAATTGCCTTGCAAGTTGAGCGTTCATCTTCTTCTGGTTAGAGTTAGGAGCACCTGGTGGTTTGAATGGATAACCAGATAGACATAAGCAAAGAAGGTTGAGAATCTTTGTGCATATCATGTGCTCAATAGGAGGTATTCTCTGTGAGAGCACTGAAAGGCATTCTCTCATATGATCTGTAAGTTGGCAAGAAAGAAGCATATCTAGTATATCTCTTGTTAGATGTTTCGTTAATGCTGGGCCAACTGCAGAAGCCAATTTTCCAATACAATAAAAAATTGCTGGTTCAATTTCTCTTTTAGCTTTGCTTTTAGATGTTAAGCCATCTCTGATGTTGTCTAAAATGGCATCAAGATAAGTAGTTATTTGGCCTTCAACCTCATAAGCAATATCACCAATAGATATCAAAATAGCAGCTCTCTCATTATCTTCTCTTAGTTGAGATAAGTAAAATAGTAATGTTCTATGAAGATATCTTTCAACAAATTTTTGCGGATTATAAGATACCAACAGTGGAATGATATGAGTGACCTCTTGTCTGATAATATTATATTTGTGCTCTCTGTATTTGAAGGTCGTTTCAAAAATAGCATCATATTTATCTTGAATAAACATGCCTCCTTTCTTGACCAACTCTTTGAATACCAAAAGAGAACCATGAATCGATTCACTTGTATTCATTTTGAAACCAGTTGAGGCACCTTCTATAAGCTTATTAAACCAAGTCTTTTTCAAGTTCAAATCTCTTTCGTAGATAACATCAAGACATTTCTCCAATGCATATGCAGCATCAATTCTTATCACCAGTTTAGAGTCTCTTAGTGCAGACCATATGTTTTCCAATATTGTATTAACATAGCTGTAGAAAAGTGTAGGTGAGTTTTCAGCAATTGATGCAATGATTAAGACAGCTGCATGCCTTTTAGATTCTTGTTTCTCTGTTTGAAGTAACTCGATAGCATTTCTAGTTTCATGGTCAACGAAATCTGAAGTGAGACTCCCACCGGGTATAGCAAGCTTACCCAATGTCTTTGCAGCTAATTTCATAATCTCAATGTCATTTGAGGGTATCAAATATCTCAAATAGTTGGCTAATCTTGAAGTCTGGTTTGGAAGGTCCTCGCCTCCGAAGAAATCAATCAACGTATCAACGGCCAAAATACCTCCAGCCCTTTCATTAGAATCATTACTATGGATCAGTTCAAAGATCTTGTTATTGATCTCGTTGTTATATCTCGTGAATTGCTCGCCTGAGACTTCTCTGGAAGTTGATATCAGATGTGTCTTGAATTCATTTATCCCATTTTGCCTTTCAGCAGATGATTTAGACTTCAATTCAGTGAAGATCTGTGCCAGTGCAGCACTATCTGTTGACATCAAGAAAATTGTCTCCGTCTTGGCGGTTCTGTTTTTATTAGTTTGTTCCGGTTCTATGTTTATCTATTAGTTTTGATCATTAATTTCTCTCGAGGGCTGGACTATAATTTACCCGGATTTGAAGCTTATAAAGTACTACGTTTCTAGCATTGGAGTGTGACACTAATAACCACTGCTTGAAGTTGACGAAAAGGGTCAAAAGGATCATTTACCTGCAAATAGAATCTACAATTCCAATTTAAAAAGAAAGAAAAGCTAAAAAGAGGGTATCTGTCTCTCTTTTATTTATTAAAGATAAAATTTTAAAATCTTTTTGTTCATCTATAAATCAGCATCATCTTCATCTGGCAATGGTAGAGCAGTAGCTTGGTCAATTTCTTGTTGGTATTGAGCCATCAATTGGGTGTCAACTTGGACTTCTGGTGGAGCCAAAGCTGGAGCAGCAACGAATTCTAATTGTGGGTTACCAACTAATTTTCTAGCTAACCATAAGAATGGTTTTTCAAAGTTGTAGTTAGATTTAGCTGAGATATCATAGTATTGCAAGTTCTTCTTACGGTGGAAGGTGATAGTTTTAGCTTTGACTTTACGTTCTTTGACATCAACTTTGTTACCAGTCAAGACGATTGGAATGTTTTCACAAACTCTGACTAAATCTCTGTGCCAGTTTGGAACGTTTTTGTAAGTAATACGAGAGGTGACATCGAACATAATGATACCACATTGACCGTTAATGTAGTAACCATCTCTCAAACCACCGAATTTTTCTTGACCAGCAGTATCCCAAACATCGAATTTAATTTCACCGTAGTTAGTGAAGAAACCTAATGGATGGACTTCAACACCTAAAGTGGCAATATATTTTTTTTCGAATTCACCAGTTAAATGACGTTTAACAAAGGTGGTCTATAAATTATTGTTAGTAAAAAGTCAAATGACAAAAGGGGGAAAATAAGTGCAAGAGAGACTTATTGATATTACAGAAAAGTATAATGATCCATCCAATATTCGTAGAAAAGTGCATGGGATGCAATGTACTCCTTATTTTTCATTGAATTGAAATTGATCTGTAAGATCATTTCAAGAAAACAAGGCAGCAACATCAAAACAAATCTCTCAATTCTTTGAGCTCAAGGTTTCCAAAAAAAACACATACTTTACCGGTACCACCATCACCAACTAAAACTAATTTGAAAGTAGGAACTTCTTGAGCCATTTTTATAATATTTTTAGGTTAAACTAATAAAAGTTAACTTTTGTTGTTGTTTGCAAAAGGAGAAACGCTCAAATTTTTTTTTGATTTTCTTAGAAAAATTGCCATCGAAAATTTTTTTGTTTTGATTTCATCGTGAATTGTAACTACAGTAACTTAAGAGTGTGTCACGTGAATAGTACATCAAACTCGTTTATTTCCTATCACTAATTCACAGTTTTCAAGATGTTTCCCAGTAGTTCCTTACTGTCCCTTACTTCATGTAGTACACTTGGTGGCGGTGCTGGAAGGTTGGGTAGTGTTGGTGGAGGGGGAAGAGTTTTAGTTTCTGCTAACTTGTAAAAATCTACTTTTGCTCCTCCAGAGCCTGGTATTCCTCTGTATAAATTATCTGTTGTTATCTCGAAGGGCAGATCCTCTGACTGCCATATCCCAAGCTTTTTTGCTTGTTCTTCATAGTAATCACATACCAATTTGACATGATTTTTTCCGCTAAGATGGTTCTTACGCACACTTATAGCATCGTGTGTCAGGTAGGCTAATTAAAATGTTAGTAATCAAGTCTCAAAGAGGGAATGAAAAGTTTCACGTTATGGGGCACATACATTTACAGTAATCACAATAAAATCTCACCATTGTCTCAATCAATAGCTTGTTAAGCGACTCAAACACTTTCAGCACTTGTCAACCAATTAAAATTTGGAAAACATTCACACTACTTCGCGAAACTTACTTTAAACAGTTTTTGAGGATCACCCTACTGTTCAGAAAACCTTCGTTTTCTTTGGTCGAAAATTCAACGAAAAAAATACAAATCCACTTAAAAACAAGGAAACCCCTTTCCAAGTGTCCCTTATTAATATTCTATAAAATGTTGTCTCAATTGGTTAAACGCACTTTAGTTTCAAGATCTGCCGTCCGTGCTTTTTCTTCCGCTCCAGTCAGAAAAAATGCTATCCAAGACTTATACATCAAAGAATTGAAAGCTTTCAAACCAACTCCATTATCTGCCACTGATGCTGAAGGTTCTGTCAGACCATGGGCCACTCCAGTTGCTCCAAAAGCCCCAGTTGCTGAAGTTGATGCTGCTACCCAATTGGCTGACTACGAAGCTTCTGCTGTTGAAGTTGAAGCTCCAGCTTCCAGTGCTTCTGGTGAAGCCATCACTGAAGAATGGTTCGTTTTAGAAGAACCAGAAGAAGACCACCACTAAATCAACTCTTGAAGATGATGGAAAGATTATTGAGAAAAGTTGCAAGGGATGAGGGAAATGAATACAAGGAATTTATATTCCAATAAGATATGCAATGCAAAAGTTGCAAAAGATGATGAGTTGAACTTATTATGATAGAAAGAGGAGTTCTAATATTAGAGAAATTTGAAAGAAGACTGTTATGCCTTTCATCGATAGACAATTGTCTATTGATCCATTACGATATATTTTTAAATAAAAAGTTGTTTATTTTAAATTGTTTATATTACAGTAGCTCGAACATTACTATGTCATCAAAAAATCATATTTATGTCAGCAATACTACTCCTAAACTGTGAAATTACTCTTCAAACTTTGTTGGTCCTGGTGGGACCAGCCTTGAAGAACTTCAAAAATATTTAATGGTTCTGATCACGTGACTTTGGTTTCTAGCATAAGTGTTTTGTTTACTTTTTGGTTAATCCACAATAAGGCATTTCTGCAGAATTTCTCGCTGATACTTCGAAGACATGGTTGACGCTAGCTCAATATCACGCGCTGCAGAATATGTCAACTCTCTCCTTTACAACAAAGGATATTTTAACGAAAAAGATTCGATTGAGAAGCTTTTATTCAAGTCGATTGATGATTCTTTACTTGATACAGATGAACGAGTAAAGCAAAATGACAAAACAGTTCTGAATGTCATACACTTATTGCTCCAGGATCTAGATAAACTGAAACTGGATAAAAGTATCTTACAAGAAGAAATATCGGATAAAGCTGAGATTATAAGACATTTTCAGAAGAGTAATAAGGATTTGAATCTACAAAACAACATTGCACTAAAAGAAGTAAATCAACTGAAAAATCAAGTTGAACTGGCAAATATCAAAATCAAAAAGGCTGAATCAGCTAAACATATCCAGGAGAAGAATCTCTCGAAAGAGAAAAATCTGGTTAGTTCAGTGAAAGTTAAAGCTGAGAAGGAACTACGAAAGAAAAATCTGATGATTAACCAATTACAAGATAAATTGATCAATAGAAAGAGGAAATACGATAATCTCATACATGGAAATAACTATAGTGAAATAAGCATTGATTCTTCATCGACATTGTTATCAGAAACTTTCAAATCTTCAATCCTTGACGATGAGCTAGAAAAGATGTTGATTAACCTCGGAAACTTGATCACAAATCTAACCTTAAAGAATGATAAGAATATAAAATTCATTAAGTTTTTGGTGAATTACTTACATTTATTGAAAAATTACTACTCTAAAAAGCTATCAGGTAGATTGATTGACTTACCACCAACACCTAGATTTTATCATGAAAACTATAATCCTTCTTCTGCAGAGTTCAAAACGAGACCCAATGAATTAGATGTCAATGATCTTAATGAGAGCATGAACAATTCTGACGATAATATAAGTCAGAAGATAACACAAATGGTAGACATCCAAAATCTAGAATCCTCAACAATGAAAAACCTTGAAGAATTTTATGACCTAATAACTCATGATGAATCAACGTCAACTGAACAACGAAGTTCAAAGATTCAAAAGAATGATAAGACACAAGAGGATGAAAGACTGAAAATAATGCAGAAAGAGGTCGATAATTTAAAAAAGAATCTTGAAATTGCCTTGGAAACCAACGAAAAATGGAGTAAGCGGTTTAAATCTTTGAATAAGGATAATAAATGAACAAATTAATGAACTAGTGAATGAATGTATGTTATCAACAAATGTGGATTTGTGGAAATGATTTTTGACAGTAATGGAGCTTTCTAGGTAGAATGATAGACCAGAACTTGGAAAATCAGCTCTTGCTAAGCAAATGAGTGTATAACTAATGGAGTAATAGCATGGTATCAATAAGCATCAGAAAAGACAACAGATCTGTAATCTCGTCTAAAACTGTTTATTGAAATAAGACAGTGATTATGCACCATCTAAATAATGGTACAAGCCATGGGTTTCTTTTTGCAGTTTATTCAGCAATCAAAACTTGCCTGAAGATTTATTATTATCAGAATAACTCACTAGCTTTGACTCAGGACTCAGTTCGCCACCTATTGTTTTCTCCTGATCAACGTCTTTACAACGATGTAATTTCACCATAAAAAATATGGTGGAAATGGTAAATACGGATATAACAACCAAAATGAAGAATAGGATCAGAACAGTCGTTACTGAGACAATAAGATCATCAGAAGAGAACTCATAGCCAGTGGATTGGTCTGTGCATAAAGACAAGAAAAAATGAGCGATTGAGTCTGACATGATGAAGCTCAAACCTTATAAGCAAACGGAGTTTAAAATATATGTTGACAGGTAATTGTTAATTGTTGCTATTCGAATAAGATGTGAAGAAGTGGGCTCTTTTAATCCAATCCAATATTCCAAGTAATAGAAATTAAATATAAGTATGTGTAAAGTAGTCACCATTACAAGATTTTATATAGTTTGCTAGAAACTTTTCTCGTCATGGACGGCTTCGTTTAGGCACATCGCAGGTAATTAATAAACCCAAAATAGTAATTTTCGCGTGTCTTACTAATAATTTAGTAGGCGTTTGTAATGGTAGGTTGGGCAAGAAAAATGTGTCACAAAAGTCATCACTTCTACAAAATATAATTTGTTCGGTTTGTGGCCAGAGTTCTTTAAACATATATACTTTTGAGAGTTATTTAGTATGAGCTGGGTAATTGTGTACCCTTTTTTGATTTTTTGAGATGGTTCTTGTTCCGTCATTTGGCAGAGTCATTAAATATATATCGCAAATAACGGAAGCGGGCCATCATCAACCTCGAAACACCCGATTATTCGATATCATCACCTTCTACGACATCCAGATTGACATGGACTGCTTTGGTTTGAGTATATATCTCAATACCATGTGAACCAAGCTCTCTGCCTATACCACTGAACTTGTAACCACCGAATGCAGCCCTTATATCTTCATCGTTGGAAGAATTGATCCAAACTGTACCAGCTTTCAAGCCCCTGGCAAATCTATGCGCCTTCTTAATATTCTTTGTGAAGACTGCGGATCCTAAACCATACTTAGAGTTGTTGGCTTTGGATAAAGCATCTTTATAATCGGTAAATTTTGTAATCACAGCAACTGGACCAAAAATCTCTTCTTGGTATAGTTTAGAGGTTTCTGGAACGTCAATAAAAACAGTTGGATTCAAATACCAACCTTTAGCTTGTGTGACTGGTTCATCTCCAATAAGCTTCTTCAAGTTCTCTACTTCAGTCCCGTGTTTAATAAATGATTGGACTCTATCAAATTGGGCTTTTGATACCAATGGACCAACAGTAGTATTCGGATCAAATGGGTCGCCAACAACCCAATTTTTGAAAGTCTCCTCCTTGAATTTATCTAAGAACTCATCATAGATAGATTCCTCAACTAAGATTCTCGAGTTTGCTGTACAGTTTTGACCGGTGTTATAGAAAATACCCAAAGCTGACCATTTTACAGCTTCGGAAATATTAGCATCTGCAAAAACAACGCTTGGAGATTTACCACCACATTCTAAAGTAACATTCTTTAGATTTGCTGAGGCTAGTTTCTGGATTGTTTGACCAGTAGCTGTTGAGCCTGTAAAGGCAATCTTGTCAACATCCAAGTGTGAAGCAATAGCAGCACCAGCAATAGCACCATAGCCAGAAAGAACATTGAAAACACCAGCTGGGAATCCTGCTTCTTTAACCAATTTGGCAAAATATAATAAAGACAATGGTGTAATCTCAGAACTCTTGATAACCACAGAATTACCAGCTGTTAATGCACTGATACATTTCCACAAACTCATACTTAGTGGATAGTTCCATGGAACGATTTGGCCTACAACACCTAGAGGTTCTTTAGTCTCATATACGTACTTGTTTGGTCCCAAGTTAATGTACTTCCCATCAATCTTATCAGCAAATCCAGCATAGTATTTAATCAGATCAAGAATTTGAGATAAATCACTTTTAGAATTTGACTCATATGGTTTACCAGCATCAAGTGAATCAATCTTGGCCAATAAATCAAAATCTCTTTCAATCAAACTAGCTAATTTGGACAATAAATCACCAATCTCACTTGGGACAAATTGAGAATACACATTCTCAAAACTTTCACGTGCTGCCCTAACTGCTATGTCCACATCTTCTTTTGAAGCAGAAACAACTTGAGCAATTGATTCGCCAGTATGAGGGTTTACAGATAAGACTGTTTCTATAGAATTTGATGATTGAACGAATTCGTTGTTGATAAATAGCCCCAATGGTTGCTCATATGAGGTGCCATCTGGGAATGTGATAGATGTGAATAATTCTGGCATATTAGTTAGTCTGTTATAATGTTATAATTACATAGAAAATAGGAAATTCTAGTGCTTTTAAATCAAAAGGGATTTCAATTGCGATAAATATCGGTTCGGTTGGCCATCTCCGGCCTGCGTATCAACCTTCCAATTGAAGCGGAGCGAAGGGCTAAAATAAGTCAGAATCACGTGCCAAACACACATAAAAAATACAGTCAAATTACTTAGAGATACAGAGATTGTCACTTATCCATTGACTATATTAGTTATCAGTAATGAAATAAAATCAATCTAACGAAGAATCAATACAACATTTAGTGATTTTTTTAACCTGTATAAGAAATATAAATATAAACCAATACTTGAAGTAGCAAAATTATTTGTATAACCGAGTTTATAGCTCTTTGAATTAAGCACATTGACCTGGATATTGTCTAGCAGTCAATGGAGATGGGAATAGAGAGTAGGAAGATAATCTTTGGAAATCCCATTCTAGTGTAGTTTCAGTTTTCCAAGTCCAGAAGATCCAACCACCTCTACTTTCAAAAGCATCCAATTGAGCTTCAATATATCTTCTAGTGTTAACTTTCTTTTCTTCCGTCCAGCTGTTGATATCTTGGGAATTAGCACAAGAACCTAAATAACCACCATTTAGGTAACTGTTATCATAACGAGCACCACGACCAACACCGTTCAACCATTTGGCACAATCAGTTAAAGCTGCAGCCCATTCACCACCAACATTCCAGTGGTATTCGCTTTTAGCTTGTTCACCCCAAGAGCAAGCAACAGAAACATGTTCATCAATGGTTCTAGCTAGTTCACCAGTTGAGAAGACTTGATAGTGGTGGTGATCAATAACAACGTTCCAGAAATCAGGAACTGCAAATTTGTCGTCAAAGTAATGTTCAGCAGTGAAGGCGTCATGAATAATAACGTTTTGAATGGAACCAGTACTTCTCAAGTTTTGGTAACCCCATTTCCAGAAATTGTTTAATTTCTGCAAGTCTGAAGAAGGACCTAATGGTTCATTCAACAATTCAATTCCAATAATGACATCATGGTAATCATAAGAACCATATTTATCAAAAATTGTTTGCAAAACATTTAAAGTGACAGCAATATTTCCATCAGTTTGGTAATCCAAGTGATCTCTTAGACCACTGTTATCGAAGCCATTTTGAGATCCTGGAGCGCCATGTAAATCAATCCAGACTTTCAATCCATAAGTTCTAGCCCATTCAAGAGCTTGATCCAAGTAAGCAACTTGGCCTTGAACATATGGATCGCTATCTAATAGTTGGAAAGCCCAGTAACCAATCGGAATACGAACAAAGTTCAAACCAGATGCAGCAATTTGTTTGAAGTCATCTTCAACAATCCAAGAACCCCAATGACTCTCCAATCTAGATAGAGCTTCTTGTTTACCCAAGTATTGAGTGTAATGGTATTCATCTACAGGAATTTGAGATTCATCCGAGCCAAATGCTTCAAAAAGAGAAGGAGTGATAAATGGCTCCAATACGAACCAACCACCCAAGTTAACACCACGAATTATATCGTTTTCATAATCCCATGAAGTGTCTCTTTTAGTGAATTGGAGACCACCTTTAGAAGCAATAGGTAAGGAGAGAGCTGTTGACAGCAATGCTAACGAAGTTAGTAGCAACTTAAACATTATCCAGAAATCTTTGAAATAAAGGAGGCTTTCACGAGGGTGAAACTCAAAAAGATCTATGGGTTATATATAAGCCTAAGAAAAGGAGAGCTTTTTGAAAGGAAAGGACCGAGCGAATGAGCGGTTTATATAAATAAAAGTGACAGAAGTGCCCAAAAATAGCCAATACCAACTCTCAGTGATGTGTAAGGAAAAAAAAAAACATAACAAGAGCGGAAATGCTACACCTTTTATTTCATTCTACTAAAGATCGCGTAATCTGCAGAGTGCCTAACGGCAATCTATAAATAACACCCTCAAAGAAAAAAAAAACACATTCAGATTCTTGCTGTCACCACACAACCTTGTTTATGAAGCCACTCTGAAGATACACAGACCAGGTTACAAAGATTCATTCTTACTTTTCCATTGAAGTTTTATCTCTCTTAAACCATTAACATCAGCTTTAATGGAAACCCACGTTGGATCTTTCCCACACAACTGATTACAATTTTAGCTCACATTACGTAATCATAACAAGATAAAGGGTTAATTTTTGAGTAAAATTAACCATAGCAACTACCAGCCATTTCTCAAATTGTAGACAATTTTCCTGCGCGGAAGTCTAAAAAATTATGGGCAGCTTTTCTGATCGCGCATAATTTTGCATTAAGTTGCTGGAGAACATTTCCGCCTGTGAAGTTCTGAATGGCTGCCTTTATTACATTACATTTTTACAGTAAACAGCAGCAAAATAATATAAGTGACTGTTTATTCAATCAATATGATAATAAGCCCCTTCATTCTTGTGATGCTCCAATTGTAAAAGTATTACTGTCAATGGAATCGAGACCATATTCTGCTCTCTCGTTATTATTCTTGAGATTTCTGAAAAATACCTCGGGTGGGGTGCAGGTACCCAGTGCTCTTTTTGCATGATTCTTCAAGAAAGTCAAACCAACAATATAACTAGCATTGACCCAGCCAAATCCTTCAGTTGCAACACCTTTAAAATCAGAACCTTGATTACCATATTCAGCCTCAACTCTGTGAGGGTCAGTTGATTTAGTAACATTATACTTCTCCACGACAATTCCGTTATAATCAACAAATGCCTTTGTCATTAAGAATAGCCATCTGTATGCTAGTCTTCTGGTAATCCCTTCATATCCATAGTTCTGGAATCCGATCCATGCTAGGATTTGCTGAGGAGCCCAACCAAATGGGTAATCCCATTGTCTACTTGGTCTATCCAAAGATATCTCACCACGAGACTTCTCGGTACCAGCAACTAAACCACCTAGCTCTTCAAAGAGTAGTACAGATTTGGCAACCTTTTCAGCTTGTTCAGGGGATGAATGACCTGCCCAAAGAGCCCAAAATGTTGTAGCCGATTCATAGTTGGATTGAAGCTTTAATTTGATGTTATAGTCAAAGTATATTCCTTTCTCATCATTCCATAAATATTTATCAATTGCCTTTTTTCTTTTTTTAGAAAGATTGATCCAAACTTCTGACGTTTCAACTGAATTGTCATGACAAATGAATTTATCTTCGAAATATGTCTTGATGATGTAAGCAATATCAACTTCATATTTATATAATAATGAATTCAAATCAATTGTTGCAAGATTAGCACAAACACCTTCCAATCTGTAACTTGTATCATGACCGCTTTCTCTAACGGCACGATCATGTGTGAAATATTCATCTAAAGCTGGTTCTTTAACGCTTCCATCATTATACCTATTTCTAAATTCTTCGATTGAAATGTCATATTTCAAAGCATAAGTTCCCAAAACATTATCAAAATGTGTAGGTTCAGTTTCTGGCGGAATACCACAACCATCAGGATGATAACAAGACAATCCTGTTGTTTCATCAATTCTAGGTTTTGCAGTCCATACAGTCTTATACTCTTTAATAGCTGCATCTGTAGCTCTTTTCAATAAATCCAAAGCTTCAGAACTTGATTGACCACCTAATTTCTCAAAGACCCTCAATGACATATCAGTCAAAAAAGGTGGTTGAGATCTAGTCAAATAATAGGATCTATTAGCATTCAAAATTTTACCATAATGATTAATCTCAAATATGAAATGTTCAACCATACCTCTAGCCAAATCAGTCTTATTATTAATCAATAAACCTAATGACTCCATGTAAGAATCCCAACCATACAACTCATTGAAACGGCCACCAGGAACTACATATGGATATGATACTAAAGTAGCTTCACCAGAGCAAGGATCATGTGTTTCTTCCATTGCTAGAGCCAATAATCCAGGTTTTGTGTTAATCGAATGAACAAACTCTGGTGTAATGTCTTTTGGTAGGTATTCAACTTCTAATTTCAAGTCAGGTTGTAATCTTGAAGCATTGATGAAGTATTCATATTGTTCAGGACAATCATATGGTACATAAATTCTTGGATTTGATTTGATTTTTGTATCCTGAGCAAAAACTGCAATACTTGAAGAATCCAATCTTCTTGTCAAGTTTTTCCAAAATTGTGTTGAAATCAATCTGGATAATCTATCAACTGGATTTTCATTCAATCTGGCTTCATCCAAGATCATTTGGTTTCGTCCAAATCTTTTAGCAATTGTTAATTCTTGTAATAAGTTTGATAACATATAAGTACCTCTAATATCTTTCTGTTTAAACCCATTGGAATTCATAGTACCCAATTTCAAAACCTTTGGGCCAGTATCTTCAATGGTGATTTGGAAATTATTATCGGTATCTTCGGTCTCTAATAACTCATGTAAAGTAGCGTTTATGTCACTGATAAAGAATCTTTGTCCTCTTTGACCATCCAGTCCCAAACCAGCTTCATCTTGTGAACCTCTTCTCTTGATTGCAGACTTAATTTCATTTCTAAATTGATCACGAGTGAAACTTGCCGTGTTGTAATAACTCATGGTTCTTGTTCTAGCAAACTTGGAAGTATTTGGAACTTTGGATGGGTCAGTTTGAGGGCCATAGTAAACATCAGGTTGCGAAAAAGGATCGTAGTCATCGATGGACGACTTTCGACGGTGATGACTTCTGAAAGGGTTATTCATTTTGATGCCATTGGCTTCTTCTGTACTCATTCTAATAAAGTGGTTCGGTGAATTTCAGTATCTTAGAATGGGTAATCACCAGCAATATTGCGGTGGTCGGAAAATATGGCAGTATTAGTAAATTCAGGGTGGAATCTGGGTTGTTCAACAAAAGTACGATTTAGTAGGTTAACTAAAACTGTTCCACTTAGTTAAACCCAGAAAAAGAAGGGGGATTTCTTTTTTGGTTGAGCTGAAAAGTATTATTTTTGCCTTTCTGCAATTTGACACCATCAGGTCTTCCCCGTTTTTGGTTAGACACCTCATCTGATTAATCACGTGATTCATCGCGTGATATGCCAGACAACCAGAACAATCTTTCCTATGTGAGATGTTCACTTATTTGCTGAATTTTTTATTGGCTTAAAACTTTGGTTGAGTCTACTGCCGATCAGATCTGAAATTGCACGTTCTTTCTTTGAAAGAAGAAATGTTACGATATGTTGTTTGCCAATGTCCAACCAGTTTTCGTCAAATCCCACCAACTTTGTGAATATCGAAAAAAAAAATAATGGCAAATTTTTTTTCAAAACAACCAAAACAACAACCTCAAAACAAGTTTAACAAGGATAAAAATGTCTGAAGATTTGAAAGAAACCAAACCAGCTACATCTGAAGCTTCAAAAGAACAAGTTACAGCTAAACCACCAACCGCTGACGTTTTTGCCATGTTTGGTGGTGCTTCTTCTAAAAAGAAAGAAGAACCAAAGAAAGATGAAGAAGAAGCTGAAACTGAAGCTTCAGAAAAAAAAGAAGAAGGTGAAGACGCTCCAGAATCTCCAGATGTTCATTTTGAACCATTAGTTACTCTAGAAAAAGTTGATGTCAAAACTAATGAAGAAGATGAAGAAGTTTTACACAAAGTTCGTGCCAAACTATTCAAGTTCCACGCTGATACCAAAGAATGGAAAGAAAGAGGTACTGGTGATGTTAAATTCTTACAACATAAACAAACCAAGAAAGTTCGTCTTTTGATGAGAAGAGATAAAACTTTGAAAATCTGTGCCAATCATTTCATTAGTGGTGATTATGAACTAAAACCAAATGTTGGTTCTGATAGATCATGGGTTTACAATGTTACTGCTGATATCTCTGAAGGTGAACCAGAAGCGCAAACTTTAGCTATTAGATTTGGTAACAAAGAAAATGCTGATAAATTCAAAGAAGAATTCGAAAAAGCTCAAGAATTCAATAAGAAGAAATAAGTGTTGATGAAACCAAAAAATATACAGTAATGAATCATCGAATTAAAAAAAAAAAAAAAAGAAATACTGTACTTCCACTGGAACTAATATGACTATAAATTGTAATAAATGCATTAATTAAAAGTATCTTTTTTTTTGATGTTAATCTCTCTTTTCACTATCAATTCTGTGTTTCGAATACGTCTGATTGAAACTATATTTGATAAGAATCCAGGCTATATCAATTGGTCTTAGGTCAGGCCACAAAACATCAGTCAGTTCAATTACGACACCTTTTGAGCTCACTTGCCATAGTAAAAAGTCACTCAATCTACTAACACCACTTGTTCTTATAAGTAAATCAAGTGGTGCTTGATCACCAGTGAATAAGTTTTTCTCGATCAAATTCTCATCAATCTGATTTATATCCAATTTTTTAGCTTGTGATTTGACAATCTTCTTCACTGAACATGTCATTTCATATCTTGAAGTATATGGGAAACAAACGTTTAATATTGCTCTTGTATTGCCTTCAGTGATCTTTTCAGCATCCTCTAGAACCTTCAAAACATCAGCAGGTAACAAGGATCTGTCACCAAGTATCTTAATCCTTATACCATATTTTTCACATAATTCACCATTTTCTACTATTTGAGTAAATCTAGTCTTTGCCAGTTCCATTAACCAGTCAATTTCATATTTACTTCTCTTAAAATTCTCGATTGAAAATGCAAAAACCGTTGCAGATTGTACCCCAGATTCATAACATATCTCCAATACTTTAGCCATACTCTCAAAACCAGCATTATGACCCTCTTTCAATTCAATATTCTGTCTCTTTGCATAACGTCTATTACCATCCATCACAAAACCAATATGCTTAGGTACGGGACCTGTTTTTATTATTGATGCGAAAGTCTTTTTGGAATATTCAAGTATCTGTTGATACCCAGGGAAAGTATCTAGCCACTGAAGCATTTCCTCCTCTATATATCTCGTTACTAGATACTTAACCATTTTCATAAACGTCATCCACAAACTTTTCTCAGAGCCTATTGAACAATATTCCGCGAATCTGGTATTTTCGCGAATCATTATGAATAAAGCTTCGACAAACACAAATTTTAAAGTGAGCAGTGAAGCATAATAATTGGGTTTGTTGAGATTTCATTAGGAAAGTCATTCGTTATCAAGAATAAGATATTGAGATTATGCTGAGAACAATATCCAATAGACAGCTTCTAAGATCGAGGTGTGTTACTAGATTTCCTGCATCTCAACTAAGAAACAAGTCATCGTGGGTAACAGCAGTAGAAACTGCTGCTAAACTGGTGACCCCAGCATCAATTTTAAAAGATCCAGTCTCACTTGTTAGTCATGAAATGTCCCAATTAGCTAATAACATAGGTACCCTTATAGGTTCGGGACACCCAACTTTAAATAGAATAAGTGCCTACTATTTTGAGAGTCAAGGTAAAAAAATTAGACCATTGATTGTTCTTCTACTAAGTAGAGCTTTAAGTGAGATCCCAATCGAAGAAAGAAATCGAATTAGAATTGATGATTTAGATATTCCTGAACAGCCAGTTTACTCCGGTACAAAATCCTTGAGTGCTATCTTTAAAGATCCAGTTGGTCCATTATCACCATTGAAAATCTTACATGGCATCAATCCAAATATTATTTTGGATCCATTAACCAAACCACATGAATCACTACCAGAATTTGATAGCAGTAGAGGTATTTTACCAAAGCAAAGAAGATTAGCTGAGATTGTTGAGATGATTCATACTGCTTCTCTTTTACATGATGATGTTATTGATAACTCAGACTCCAGAAGAAATAGACCTAGTGGTAACATTGCATTTAATAATAAGATGGCTGTTTTAGCTGGTGATTTTTTATTAGGAAGAGCCTCAGTCTCAATTTCTAGACTAAGAAATCCTGAGGTTATTGAATTAATCTCCACCTCTATTGCAAACTTAGTAGAAGGTGAATTTATGCAATTGAAAAACACTGTGATTCAACCGAATGAGGATCTTATTGAGAATGACACAAAAACTATTCCA
This sequence comes from Wickerhamomyces jianshihensis, assembly GCA_030562945.1. Classification (NCBI taxonomy): domain Eukaryota; kingdom Fungi; phylum Ascomycota; class Saccharomycetes; order Phaffomycetales; family Wickerhamomycetaceae; genus Wickerhamomyces; species Wickerhamomyces jianshihensis. The sequence continues at coordinate 240,419 of JAKUAH010000237.1, forward strand.
AAACCTACTGGTAATGTTCCAGTTGGTGTCCACGAATACAGTGTTCCAACACCTCCAGCTACCATATCTCATGAGGATAATGTGAATGCTGCTTTTGAATACTACATCCACAAGACATATTTGAAGACAGCAGCACTTCTTTCCAAGTCATGTAGATCTGCTGCTATCCTTTCGGGTGCACAAGAAGAAGTGATTGAGAATTGTTATGAGTTTGGTAGAAATATTGGTCTTTGCTTCCAGTTGATTGATGATGTACTGGACTATACACAAACTTCGGCTCAACTTGGAAAACCTGGTATGGCTGATTTGAAATTAGGATTGGCTACTGCTCCGATTCTTTTTGCCTGGAAAGAGGACCCATCATTGGGCTTAATCATCTCCAGAAAGTTCAAACAAGAAGGTGATGTAGAAAGAGCTATTGCTGCTGTGCACGCTCACAACGGTTTAGAGAAAACCAAGGAATTGGCGGATGATTATCGCAAAAAGGCTCTACAAAACCTAAGAAAAGTACTTCCAGACAGTGATAGTCTAAGCGCATTGGAATTCTTGACCAATGCAATTGTTACTAGAACCAAGTAGTCGTTGTCGGAAGCCTTCATAAAAACAAAGAATTAGCTAAACATCTGTATATACACATTTACTACCACTTTTCTACCACTTAATCTCTTGTCCATATCTCCTTTTCTCCTTTTCTCCATATCTCCTTTTTCTCTCTTTTCTCCTTTTTCTCTCTTTTCTCCTTTTCCCCTTTTTGGTGTAAAATTGCAGAATAGGCACTTTGTTAAGAGCAGCACAAACCCACAAATTTCTCAACAAAAATCAACAATCCTAACTAAATCTCACTAGATAAAGAAAAACACACGTAAAAAATTACGATTGTTGGTGTAATTCACTCTTTTAAACATTTCTGACTGCGATGGATCCCCTTAAAGATGACTTCCAAGAAGTCTCTACTGGCTTCCAGAAAACAACAACCTCCTTCTTTGCTTCAAACTCACAAGACTCGTCCGATATTATCAATGAAACCGTGACCACTGACAAACACATAATAAAACCTTTGAATGATGAAGATGACACTTCGATTCTTATGACTTTCCACAATAGTAAGCCATCTCCTTTGATTATAGTGCTAACCATCATCTCATCCATCTCAGGTTTCATGTTTGGTTATGATACTGGTTATATCTCTTCAGCTTTAGTCGCCATAGGTACTGATCTTGATGGTAAGATTTTAACATATGGAGAGAAAGAAATAATAACAGCTGCTACTTCCCTTGGTGCTTTAATAACTGCCTTGATGGCTGGTATTCTTGCTGATAGTTTTGGTAGAAAACCAATCATCATGTTATCAAATGTTTTATTTTTAATTGGTACTGCATTACAATGTGCTGCTCATACTTTTTGGGTTATGGTTGCTGGTAGATTTGTTATGGGTTTTGGTATTGGTATTGGTTCATTATTGTCTCCTTTATTTATCAGTGAAATCAGTCCATCTAGATTCAGAGGTCGTTTAACTGTTATTAACTGTCTTTGTATTACAGGTGGTCAATTAGTTGCATATGGTTGTGGTGCAGGTTTAACACATGTTAATAACGGTTGGAGAATTCTTGTTGGTTTAAGTTTAATTCCAGCTGCAATTCAATTCTTTGTCTTTATTTGGTT